>JAGFMF010011783.1:513034-573306 GCA_019455555.1 Galemys pyrenaicus | reverse complement strand
ACTTTTACCCTCAAGGAGATGGGTAACTTTAAATGCTTAACTTAGTAACTATATTCTTTGTTCTTTCTTTATTGTACCCTAGTTGTATTAAAATTCCTTACCATTAAAAGTTTTATATGTTTGTCTAAATGCGGCGGATGGCAAAACCCATTCAAAGAGGGCAGGCTTGGGGGTTCTGGGGTGCTCCTCTCCCTGCCCTGTAACACTATCATGATTTGTATGCTTTTATAAATATTTATCAACCTGTCATAATTTTAGTATTTACATTGTAATCTTAAATCAAATTAAATTTATTTTAGTAGCACAAGACTAGACTGTATCTTCTTTTTCCTCAATTATTCCCTAACCATTCTAGTACCATTTGCAGTATGACATATTCTGCTTACTGACTTGAAAAAAGACACCTTTGAACTATAGTTGATTTAAAATATGTCTAGTTTTTATTCTATTGCATGGGACTTATTCTCTTTCTCTGCTCAGTACTACTATCCTAAACACTTCTAATGCTTTGAATATACCCTTATTATTTTCATTTTAAAACCATAACTTAATGATTATTTTAAAAGCAATTTATTAAACCACATGAACTTTAGTAACATTTTTACATGTTTCTCCCCATCAAAATTAATAATATAAACAACCAATTTTGTTTGAATATGAAAAGTCCACTTGGAAAGAATCATCATGAGACTTTGCATTATTGACAAGGAATATATTTTAATTCTTCAAATGTGTTTTATGATTTTTAAGATTGGCATTTCTTTAAAACTATGGCTCTTAAACATTTCTTCAGTTTATTAAGATGTTGTTTTTAAGTTCTAGTTATAATTGAAAAAATTACAATTTTCTTGTATTATCATAATGGGTATTACTGATGCCTAGGAAAATACTAATTTTTCCATGTTTACTTCATATCAACTTTTTAAATTTTATTATTAGTTATGATGGTAATATGGTTGATTCTTCTTTTCATGGAGGCAATCTTATCAACTGAAAATAGTACACATTGCAGATATGCTGGGTATGCAAATCTTGTTCTGACTTTAATAGCTGCAGTGTTTCACATTAAGCATGATATTGACAGTTGCTTTCCAAATAATCCAATTTGCCTGTGGATAATACACAGAGAGGCTGTAGGGTTGTCTTTAGTGAACTGTTCTTTTCTCCATTCCCTACCATTGACTCCAACAGAAATTCATCTCTTGACTTTATTTCCTTATATGTGAAATACATGTTTCCCATATTCCTATATTCTGTTTAGAGAGCTAAAATGTTTTATCCCGTAAACTTTTGTTTCACTGAGAATTTTCCAATAAGCTGTCAAACTTCAAGTCTCCCATCTATCTTTTTAGTTTCATTTCACATATGCTTGAGTCTGCTGCATGGAGATTTTATTTTAGTTTCATATTAATCTTCTGCTGCTGTCTGCAGTTGATGTTAAGCAGAGAATTAAAGGAAACAGGGAATATTTTAAAGGATGCATGGTTCTTGTGTGTCTGAATAGCACCCATTACAACTACTGATGGTATATCCTCATGAAATGAATTAGTAATTGATATGCCATGATGAGTTCTCATATAGTTGGCATCATGGTGATCTGATGACGTGGATTCAAACACAATGGGAGTACTGTGGGATTGTCATAACTGAGTACAACATGCTCTCCTCTCTGTTTCCTATCTCCCCAACCCCACACCAGTAAACTAACCATGAAATAAATTAAGAAGTAAAAAAGAACAATTTAAAGAATGAAAGGAATTTGTCAGTTCAAGTACAGGCACTTAGCTTCATAGATGGGTCATACTTTAAAATATATTTGTGAACTTTCTGTCTCTCTCATTATTTCACTTGTTTTTGCTTGTTCTGATCTCCTTGCAAGTTCCATCTTTTTCCTAAGGAAGCTTTTCATTTAAATCCACATTCTCAATGAACTTAAATCAACAACCTGAAGGTAAAATGAAGAAACCTGACTTTTTCTATTGCTGACAACTAAGTTAATACATTGAAATAATACACACAGTCTGAATTGAAAAAAAAATGTGTTTTTAAATATTTGAATAACTTACTGAAAAAAATGACCTAAAAGCTATATCTGGAGCAACCAATGACTTGCAATCCTACTTATGCATTTCTGTGTTCTATTGTGAAATCTTGCTTTTCAGTAATTTTGTCATATTACTTCAGTATAGACAATGAAACTCAGAAAAATTTTATTAAAACAACAGCCTGGTCATGATTAGGTCTGAACAGAGTAAATAGAAGGATCAGTTAGAAGGAAAGAGAAACTTAAAGTCAGCATAACATTTTAGATGGTATGTTTTTAAATTATTATAAAATTTAAATTTTATGTTAAAATATACATTGTCACACTTAAGACTGAAAATAGAGGAAACTCATAAAGCAAGAGAACAGGAGAAAAGCTTGGAACATCTTTAGCCTAATAAAGAAAAGCAGCTTGAGTGATCAGGCCTTTCTTAGGAAGAACTATGCTTTAGGCAATGGTTTTGTTTTTATCCAGTCCTTTTGGCTTCCTTTTGCCCTTGGCACCTTTTATCCTCATCTGACCCTTTGGATTTCTAAAGTCCCTACTTTGAGAGTTCACAACACTTAGTTGTTCATATTTTCCCTATTTCTAACCATTGGAATTTGGCCACCTATACTGATTTCTTAGGTTCTGCTTTTTGATTAGTTGAAAACAGATGGTGTCTGAGTCAGTATGGAGTTCACTGAAAAAAAAAAATAAAAAAAAAGAGACTTAGCACAGGCTTAGGTGAGTAGCTTGGTAAGGAGAAGTCTTAGAGGGTCAAACACAGTTAAGGCCTAAAGACTTTGTGTTTCTGCCTCTCAGGCTCTTTTCATTGTTCTCTGATTCTTTTCTCAGCTCTGTTAACTGCTCACCAGGGCATCCAATTGTCTTCCTTGGTTTTATCCCTTCCTCTCCCAATGTTAATTGGCCTCATCACTATTTATTTCCTCTAGAAAGCACTTTGATTGGCCCCGCTCTTTTTTTTTTTTTTTTTTCCATGTTAGGCCACTGATTGTCAACTTGTCCTGGATTCCTTCCCCATGGGTCCACTCCTCTTCCCCCCAAAAGTGAGTATGGCTGACAGGAACCCATGAGATGGGGATGCTTGGCAGGGCTGGATTTTCTTTGAAGACGCTGTGGACAGGAAGGCAATGCTTGAATCTGGAACAGCTGTTTTGGGACATTTGGGAGCCTTGAGATCTTCAAACTCCTGGGCTGCCCTGCTGAGTGATGAGTGAGTTTGGCAGCACATCTTGCTTCCTTTAGCTAATCCGGTGGATTTGGGAGACTCTGAGGGAATAAGAGGAATCTCAGAATGCTTTCCTCAGCATCCGCAGCACACTGTAAGTTTCATTTGAGAATACTTTCTCCCATCTGAAATGGTGATTACATTCTGCCTAGATTCCAAGACGTCTTGGCTTCCTGGCGAGATGGATGTGAACATTGACCGACACACATGCCTTTTAGTCTTGTGTTAATTAAATAACATCTATAAAGATAGGTCGGCTTTGGCCAGGGCTCCATAACACGTTCTCCTCCCCATATCCACTTTCAGAATTAGTGGTTGGAAGACCTGGTCGAATGTGTGTTGATGTGAGTGGACTTGGTGAAAAAGAAATCCCATGTCCTGCGTAAGGAGCTCAGAGAGAATAAGCAAGGATAAGTGTAAGGAGGTCAGTTGCTTGTCCCTAGGTGCAGAGCTTTATATGAAAAGCCCCAGGCAGCTGTTCACCCAGGGTTATCCAGACTTAGTAGATTTCACTGTCTGCCTCTCTTCTCCCAGCACCGCCCGCCCACTTCCCTTCTACTCATGAGATTTATTATCTATTGTCAAACCTCACTTCCTCGAGTATATCTAATTTTACACGTAATTTTTTTTATGCACGCAGACCCAGGCTCGCTTTCTTTCCCCATCTGTAACATCATTCAAACAGGCTTTCAGACAACGTGACAATGCCTCAGTGAGTTTTAGAATGTGTGCTTTTTGGAACAACATATATCCGCGAGCTCAGTCTCTGTTTCTCCGCCTCTCCATTTTTGTGCGGACGTCCACCGGGTCTCACGACACGTCCACATAAATGTCTCCCGGGGCTCTGGAGTTCAATGTCACGCTGGGCAGAAGTGAGCAAGAGTGGAGGGAGTGCGCGGCGGGCGGGCGCAGACGCGTTCCGGCCAGCAGAGGGCAGCCGAGGGGAGGCGCTGGCGCGCGAGGGCAGAGCCTCGCCTCGTCTCGCTCCGGCAGCCTCAGGCTCAGCACCAGCCGCGCCGGAGCCCGGAGCGCAGCCACTGAGGGCAGCGGCGGCGGCGGGAGCGAGGCGCGCAGCGAGTAGCGGCGCAGGCGGGAAGCAGCAGCCGCCGCCGCCGCCGCCGCCGCCGCCGCGACGGGCAGCGGGATTCGCGGGCAGCCGGCTCGGGCCGCGGCCCCCTCAGCTTCGTGTCCCCGGCGCCGGGCGGCCGGCGAGTCTGGAGCCCGCGCCGTCGCCGGCCGCATCCTCCGGGCATGGAAGGAGGCGGCAAGCCCAACTCCTCGTCCAACAGCCGGGACGATGGCAACAGCGTCTTCCCCGCCAAGGCGCCCGCGACGGCCGCGGGGCCGGCCGCGGCGGAGAAGCGCCTGGGCACCCCGCCGGGCGGCGGCGGGGCCGGCGCGAAGGAGCACGGCAACTCTGTGTGCTTCAAGGTGGACGGCGGCGGCGGCGGCGGCGAGGAGCCGGCCGGGGGCTTCGAGGACGCCGAGGGGCCCAGGCGGCAGTATGGCTTCATGCAGAGGCAGTTCACCTCCATGCTGCAGCCCGGGGTCAACAAATTTTCCCTCCGCATGTTCGGGAGCCAGAAGGCGGTGGAGAAGGAGCAGGAAAGGGTTAAAACTGCAGGCTTCTGGATTATCCACCCTTACAGCGATTTCAGGTGAGGCTCCTATCGCCGCCCCACCCTCCTTTCGGGGCGCGCCCTCCAGCGCGCCTGCTGGCTCTTGGTAGGGGGCTCCGGGGGGACTCAGCGGACGGGGGCACCGGGCCTGTCCGGCGAGCGGGTTGGGGCTCCCTGCCCGCGGCTTCTATGAGGGCTAGTCGACTCTTCTTCAACTAGTTTCCATTGAGGAGAGGGTTTGAAAATGAGTTCCTGTTGCCCGGAAACCCCTTGTGGGCTCTCCTGCTCTGCCTCGTGAACTTTGGGGACAGAGCGGGAAGGGGGGGGGGCGGGGGGGAAAGGCCATGGTGACCCCCGAAATGGGAGGATGCTAAGTTATATCAGGGAAACTTTTACTTCGGAGGTGAGAGTGTCAGGAAGCTATCAGAAAGTCTTCCTGGGGGTGACACCCTTCCTTGCGCTGCTCCCCTTAGAAGCGGGTCCCTCCCAAAAGCGAAAAGGCGCTGCTCGGGTTGAGGAGAGGATGGGGGACCGGAGACAGTGAGTCACGGGTCCTCACTGTTCCAGCCGCTCTCGCCCCCTGGGGAGTGTTAATCTGTTTTTCATCTGCTTAGAGGCACTGGGTATCCTCAATGTATTTCTTCAGAGTCGTGGCTGGCAGGCTGAGGATGGGGAATTTGCGCTTGGATAGTCCCTGACTTGAGATTTCTGTGGAGCCGGCGCTGCCAGATTGGGTAGGAGCAAGACAGGATGCCTCAAGTTCCCAAAACGGAGACAGGGGGCGTTTCCAGACCCCCCTTCCTGAAACAGAACGACACCCTTTCTTGACCTTGACTACAAGTCTATTTCATAAATCTGTTTCCCATTTCCTAGCTCGGGAACAAGGGCAGGAGAGCTGTCAGCTGTCAGGGAAACTGCTTAGGAGAATTAAAATTAAGATGTTTCCTAATCTTCTTATTTGTCGCCCAGTGTTCATTCGGTTATAAGCATGTTTCGAAATTGTCAAATGAAGGTCGTGAAGTAGATCCTCTTCTTAGCGTGTGCACTCTCTGCAGCCACGTTCTGTCGCTCCTGAATAAGATTGGGTTTTCTTTTAAAATAACACTAGTAGCTCGGGTAGCCTTTATTTATGTATTTATTATTTATTTATAAACTAAACTCGTTCAAAAAGAAAAAAAATCAGTAAAAAAAGAGTATGTGCAGACGAATCAACTTCAATAAGCTTCTACTCAAGAGCAAACATATATAGCAATACAAAACAGTAATGCTTTGGTTGCGTTTAGAAACTAAGGGAAATGCCATAGACTCCTTAAGGCCTAATGGGAGCTGTCCACTGTACTGAATAACATTCACTGTGGAAAATTCGTACTTGAGTCACACAAAGCTTTGTAGTGTCTGCACCTTCGCTGATACATTTGTCAGAAATCACTAGTCTCTTTTATTTAAGGGAATGGATTTTAGAACGTATATAATTTTAAGGATCTTATTTTCAAAATCACATAACTTATAAAACATAATGGTGTTTATAGTCAGTCCATAAATCCTTAGGAGTTTGATTAAAAGAATGTTTATAGTAAAAGACTGTCAAATAATCAAACCTGTTTTCTCCTTTAGGAGGATTATTATTAAAGCATAAATATCCTTGTTCTAAAGTATATAAGGTCACAGTGTTTTTTTGAGAATTTTACAAATTGAAGTCCAATGTAGAATACTATCTCTTCCTTAATTTCCAATGGAAATATGTTGCAACCCATATCACAATTTTTTTCACAAAAAACTTAACATAGAAATATCTTTCATTCTCAATAACAAGGTAAACACGACCTTTAGAAATTATTTTGTTCAATTATTGAATGTTGATAAATTGCTATGCTTTATTTAATTTCACACTTAATTAAATGACTACATATGTTAACTTTAATTTCTTGAAGAATGTGAAGAACTACATTTTTCAAAATGGTGGCAGGTGTTATACAATTAAACTTTTACCACTTACCAGATAGAATCACAGGACCAAAAACAACACAAAATAAAACAAAACATATGAGCACTTTTCAGGAATTGAAATAGTGTGCTAAAATCTTTTGAGTGAATAAAATGCATGACATTAAAGATTCTTCACATTTCCCCTCTTATGTCATCTGAGACAAAACCTCTTTAAAAACAAACAAAAAAGTCACTAAACAAAGAAAGAAACTGAAATCAAATGACAGTTTAGTTTCATCATGTATTTCAAAAAATTAAAAAGTGAGATAATATTCTTAAGCAAACTCCAGTTTAGAATACTTTGGAATATTTGATTTTCTTTTCCATAACTGGAAAAAGAAAATAACAGACATAAATTAAACAATTACTGTTATTTAGTTTTTAAATAGGATGCTGTCTGAGAAATAGATTTTTCAAGCTCATAATTACATTATGTGCTAGTTTTCTAAAACATATTAAAGAAGTAATCATAGAGCTATAGTTGCATGAAATATGAAAAATATTTAGCTCTTATTACTACTGCATTAATATTTTTCACTTGCTCTAAATACCAACATAGAATTTCTCAAAACTTACATCAGGATAACATAATGAGAAAACATAAAAATAAGAAAAATTCTTTCAGTGTTTATTCTCAAAAGAAAATGATGTGTGAGTAATCTCTAAAATAATTGAAATGTTATGGTCATGATCTGTTCACTTCACACCCTTTGCGCCTTTGCTGAAGAAAACACTTTAAGGCACGTGATTCACTATGCTTCTTATGATGGCAAACCTATATTCAGTAATAATTTAGCAACTGAGAATATAACAATTAAGAATACATCTCCATGGGGTGGGGGGACATTGGAAGTGAAGATGCCCAAGAGAATTTTTCCTTTGACACTTTCATACATCTTTGCATGGCCAGGGTAATTTATTCAGTCTCCTGTTCTTGGTTACCCAAACACTGCTGAGTGTGGCAAGATCCTGCTCCTCCAGGGCATGTCCTGACTTTAACACTGTGGCTAATGATCTAGTGTCCTTTCTCAGGATTATTTCTAAGGCCAGTTCCTTTCCACTTTCCTCAAGTGGCAGGGCTGTGCTCCCCCTGAGACACTCTGAGAGCTAACTAGGTGCTTCTTTCCCTGCCAGAGTCCAAGAGTGCTATTGCTATGTCTGGCAGGCACTTTTCTCCTATCTCTGGTGTAAGTAGGGCAGAGGCACTGTATTTCCCTTTTTTCTCAAGAGAGGATGATGTTAAAAACCTTTAGGAACGAAGGAAGAGTCAAATACTATCAATACTGTTAGAAATAACTGGCTGGAAGCCTGAGAACTCAGTGAACGAAATGTTTTGTTTTTGCTTATACTGGGGTATGTAATCACCCCAAAATTGCAGATAGCTACCTAAAAACAATATCATGCTGTTCTTTGTGTAGTAAGGACATGACCTCAGTCTTACTGCATTTCATATGAAACATACACACAAACACACATACAAATATTTAACGCAGAGGTTAAAGTGATTTTTTTCTGACATTACTGAGAGTATTTATTAGCTATTTTATGAAATTTTACTTTTCATTCAGTTGATTAAAAAAGTGACATCCACTAAGCAATGTGCTTTCAGTCAGTTGATAGTTGTGATATAATCATTTGAATGGATGGAGAGAAAATCTAGAGTACTTTTGTGGATGGTTTTATTATGTGAGCACTTTACCTTGAATGATTTTATCACCAGACTATTTGCCATTTCAGGAATTCTGATATAATTTTGTTGGATCACGCTTACATAAGGGCTCTTTTAAAAATAATGTTTCTATTCCATATGTATCACCGGTTAACAACTTGTGTCTGGTAAGGGGGGGGATTTTATATCTCAACTTGTTATTTCTTCCACTGCTTTTCATCAATTAGTGTGAATAACTTATTGTGTTGTAAGTAAACAAGGACTCTAGAGACAGGAGTCACTTCCTGAAGATAGTCATTTCCGGCCTTCATGGCGGTCATGAGCTGTATCCACCACTGTACTCATGTCAGATGTCACTGATGTGTTCATTAGAGAATCCATATTACACACTTAGTCAGAGAGAGCATTTGTTTCCAGGAGCTTCTCACAGGAAAACAGTTCAACCTTCTGGGGTTTAAGGGACTAATTAGCCTTGTGTTATGTTATCTTGTGCTGAATGCACACTATATTCTCCCAGCAATGCTCCTTTTATTTTCCTTCCTATGAATGCAGTAAAAATTGACTGTTTTTTTTTCTCTGTTAAGTGAACCTTTTTATATCTTAAATTCAATTAAGTTTTTTTTTTTAAATCGTTCTAGCTCTAACCTTCCATTAGGTTGAAAGAAAAGGAAATTATTTTGAAAGATGTGAAGGTATGAATTTATACATATATTTTTTCTAGTATGAATATAAGTTTTAAAACTGTTTTGACAAATGTGTCACTATTTTACTAATAAAATATTATAAGTTGTTTTTGATTTTTTTCTAAACAACTTCCCTTTAAATCTACTTTTGGGAACTAGTATAAATTAAGTCATTAAGCAGATGGTCTTTTAACAATTTATATTTAACTATATGGGCTTGTAGCTATGAAATTGCATGTAATAATGAAAGAAAGTTATATGCTTTGGAATGCATAAGCTCTTTTTACAAAATCCAATTATACTATATCTGCTTGTTAAAAACAAACAAAACAAAAAAAAAAAACCCAGAAAATAAAGCAGTACCAACACCTGAAAGCAACTTAATTAGTATTTGTAATTCTGCATTATTTCATTCAGTGAACCTATGAGGTTCCCAGAATGTGAGGCAAGCAAAATAAATATCAGATGTGATTTTCTTGTGAGCATTTACCATTCCCAGTGCAATTCTTGTGTTTAGCAGATAATTCACTTATTAGCTTAAAGACAAAAATTTGGCTTTAGATGAAGATTCTAACAGAATTTCTTGGTTTCTTGTAAGTATAGTACAACTTCTGATAGAAATATAGTTATGCAAGAAGTGAATGTTTTCAGGACAAATTTTCATTTTACCATTTTGCGTAAAGAAGTAGTTAACTATGAAGTAACACCATATATTTGAAGTATAGACATAGTCATAATGGAGAAAAAAATATTGCATGTACTAAGTAAGAAAGATTATTTTCACTTCTGTTAGTATTTGTCCAAAAAATTTTTCTCTGTGAGGGCATCTTGTTGTACAATTTATTGTTATTTTGGCAGAAAAAATGAGGGGAAAATGGTGATGATCTCTAGTACATCTGGAACTTTCCATGTTTTTTGAAAATTTCATATTCATGGTTCTGTTAAATCTATGAATGTGTGTGTGTATGTGTGTGTTGTATATCTGACAAAAACCAAGACATTTCTGTATATAGTTATGTGCTTTTGAGTGCACCTTTTATCTGACACTTTTCACCCAACTTGATTTCATAACTCTTTTCAAATTTATTAATTTCCTCATCATATTCTTCAACTGTTTGATCTAATAACTGGAAAGTTAGTTAAATCAACAAAGCAAAATTACTCATGCCTTGGATTTACAACTTGAGAATTTTACATACAGATTTCCTTTTATTTTCAAAACATTTGTTTTAAACTTCAAAGACTTAAAATCTAATGACGTACGTACAGAATTAGCAACTACTTACAAATTTTGTACTTACAGATTTGTTCATAACATTTAAGCATTATAAATAATGTTGCAACAAGCATCCTAGTGTATTTTTCTTTTTTTATATTCTGGGCAGTTTGGGGGATAGAGTTACTTGCTATGGATATTTTAGACATTCCAAACATACTGATCTTACCAGTTACTGTTGCCACCAGTTGAACTACTTCTTGAAATGATGGGTGATGTAGGTTCACAAATGTTGATGTTCCAGTTAGATATGCACAGGCAGTTTTAAGACAGAAAGTCAAAAGTGTGTCCATTCCATTCATCAAAGAGTGATGAGAATTGTTATCTTGCTGCTAAAAACCTTTAGCGATCTCCCACTGCTCTTACAATTCATTTAACAAACCTACCATGAGCTATAAGACCTTGCATACTTTCACTCAATCCTTCAACATGATCACACACCACTTTTTCTGTTTTCTAATCACCAGGTAAATATTCAGCTCCAACAAGTTGTGGTCTCTTCTGCCATGGATGTTTTCAGGAGACATTTACTTTAAGCCCATTGCTTGAAATTCTCTTTTCACTTTCCATTGTTTGCATCATAGGTAATTTTCCTGGTCATTTTGTTCTCAGTTTAATCATTGAAGTCACACCAACACTATCTGTATCCATTTGATTTCCTATCTGCACCTCTTGTTTCATCTAGATTTATAATTTTTAAAATCTGATTATGCTACACAACTTTGTCATTATTATTTAGTTTTACTTTCTTGATGCTCTAGAAATACAAATAATAAAATTTTTCCTGCTGGGCTTTTTCAGATACTTTATTATTGAACAGTTTTTGAGATTTAATTTACATACCGTACAGTTCACTCACTCAAAGTGTATGACTCATTGCATTTTAATATGTTTGCAGAGTTTTGAAACCATTACCACAATTTTAGAAAGTTTTTCATCCCAGAAATGAATTATATACATATTAGCACTGATTTCTCTCTTTTTTTTTATAGCTTCAAGCAACAGCTAATCTACTCTCTAATTTTTTTAAAAAATTATGGACATTTCATATCAATAGGATCATATAACATGTAGTATTTTATTGATTTCTTTCATTTAGCCTAATGTTCTCAAGTTTCCCCATGTGTCAGAATGTTTTTTGCTGGAAACTCTTCAGTTTATGGTAAAACGACTTTTATATATCCATTCTATAAATGATGGGCATCTGGATTGTCTCTACCTTTTGGATATTATTGATACTGTTGATATGAACATTGTCATACAGTTGAATATATACATATATATTTATATATATTTTTGTTGGAATGATACATTTTAATTTTTCTTAGAGGCGAAATTGCTGGGTCAACATAACAAACTTTTAACAAACATTATTGGGAAATATTCTCTATCCAGTCTATGCAAACGTTTAAATCTTGAAATTAATAAGTCCATAAAAAGGCAGTGAAAGCTCTTTTCTTCCGTACAGCAGTATCTGACAATCCTCTCCACTGCCACCTGCAAAATATATGTTCAAACTACTGTGTTTCCCTGCCCACTATGTAGATAACTGAATGACACTATAGCAAGATTAAGAAGCATCAATATAATGACAGAGATAGTCAGAACTGAGTCAGGAATTCAACTCTTCTGAATTTTAAGTCTTTCACTTCAACCCTAGCACCTAAAAAGAAACAAGACTTGGGTATAAGTAATCCTCCAAACCTTCAGGGAAATATGATGAGTTAAATATAATCATTTGTTCTTCCTCCCTCATAATATTTTGAAGAAAAAACAAATATAGAGCAGTAGAAGAAAGAGGATAGAGTATTGAATAAAATATCTCAGAAACGTTTTGAAAGATTAAAAACTTAACAGGAATTATTCTACTTCCACAATACTTCACCATTGAACCTCAGAAGAATTCAAGATGTGAAAATATCAGTTAAGAAATAATGTTCAGGAAAGCCAGGCTGAAAGCAGGAGGATTAAATCAAGGTCTCTTAGTCAATATAGAACTCTTAACCCTGACATTAGAATGCTTAGAATTAAGTCAAGTCTCCCTAGACAGGAAACTGGAGAAAAATTACCTCCAATTGGAGACATTTCATAGTCTTATAATAAAAATTCTTGTTTATTACCTAATGACCTTGCAAAAAACCTCACATATGTATATAGAGACCACAATTATATTTTGGTATTTCATTGTCTGATACGATCTGAAAGCCAACGATTACAAAATTTTGGAAAGGTCTTCATTATTAAGGAGAAAGAATACATCAAAGGGCACAGAAAAATAATCAGAGTAAAGCATTTCAGATAGGGGAAATTAAAATATTATTTTAAATATACTCTAAATAATATCTTCAGGAAGGTATTTTACCTATTCAATAAAACAAAAAGATATAAAAAGAATTCACAAAATATAAAGGGACACTTGGATGAATAAGTTGACAGATAAAAGGTAGGAAACCTCTTGGAATTAGGGCAAAAATAAAATAGAGAATAAAACATATAATTAAAATAAAAGATAATCCATAAGATCAAAATCTATAAAAGGAATTCCAGAATGAGAACAAAGTGTGAAAATGGACATATGGACTCAACAGAGACATTTTAAACAAAAATTTCACATAGTAAAGAGTGAAATGTCTGTTCTGAGCAACCTGAACAGTGAGTGTTCAGCAACGTGAAAGGAAAGTCTCTGTCATGTAACATCACACAGAAGCTTTCACACAGCACAAAGTCAGAAAAAAGAAAATAAAACCTACCAACAAGAAAGTTTACATCAAGAAGTTGAAAAAACACTTTAAGTTAATGACAGGGTAATAACATCTATTAAATATTGAGATAAAGTGATTTCTAAAAGAACTTTACACTGTTGGCATGGCATGAAGATTAAATAAAGACTTTCAGAGTTTAAGAACTCTAATACTAACCACCTACATAGCCTTTCTTAGAAAGTTACTGGGTGATGTGCTCCAGCAAAACCAGAAATTACAACAAATGAAGATAAGGAAGACAGGATATTGGATATAACACAAAGAACTCTGAAAGCAAGTCCCAGAATTACTCCCAGTTAGCTGTGATTAAAAGAAACCAGTTTAGACAGGGACAGGCTGTAGATGGCTCTGTAGGAATGCCTTCAGGGTGCATTTGAAAAGTAATAAGGTATTCTACAGATCATTTAGAACAAGATATATAAGGCTTTTGTATAATCATTATAGTATATATTTAATGCAAGCAAATAAGAGGGTTTTTTAAAATTTAATTAGATTTATTTAATTGTATTTGGCATCATTTGTAGTCCCCAGAGAGTTCCCACCACCATTTCACCCATGCACCATCACATCAGTCCCTTGTGCTCTTTCTGCCTCCTCCCTATCTTTGCCCTCCCCTTCTTCCATCCCCCACCACCACGATCCCTTTTGGTTTATCTTTGACCTTTTGGTCTTGTTGAGTTTTTTGTTTGTTTGTTTTTGGTTGTAACTGCCTATTTACTTGAGCTTTCTCTCTTTTTTTTTTTTCTTCTTTTTTATTTTTTGTTGTGGTTGTTGTTCTTTCACATTCCTCCTAAAAGTGAAGCCATATGATGTTTTTCTCTTGACTTCTGACTTGTTTCACTGAGTATAAGTCCTTCTAGCTCCAGCCATCTTTCTATAAATGTCCCTAGTTTCTCATTTTTGATTGCTGAATAATATTCTATTGTGTATATGTACCACATCTTCTTGATCCAGTCATCTACTTTTGGGCATTTGGATTGTTTCCAGGTCTTACCTATTATAAATAGTGCTCTTTTGCTATTTTGGTGCTCTTTTGGATCGGTGTTTTTGTGTCCTTTAGGTAGATCCCTAGGAGTGGGATTGCCAGATCATATGGTAGTTCCATCCCTAGTAGACCGAGGGACCTCCATAAGGCCTTCCATAGTGCTTGGATTAACTTGCATTCCCACCAGCATTGTACTAGGGTTCCTTTTTCTCCACATCCTTGCCAACATTTATTGTTGTTGGTTTTTTTGATGTGTACCATTCTTACCAGTGTAAGGTGGTACCTCATTGTGGTTTTAATTTGCATTTCCCTGATTATGAGAGATGTTGAGCATTTTCTTATGTGCCTGTTGGTATGTCCTCTTTGGAGAAGTGTCTTTTAAGTTCATCTGCCCATTTTTCAATGGGGTCGTTTGCTTTAATTTTCTTGAGTCTTATGAGTTCTTTGTATATCTTTGTGATCAGTGCCTTGTCACTTGTATAGGGTGCAAAGATTTTTTCCCAATCAGTGGGGAGTCTTTTCATTTTGGTTAATGTTTCTTTTGCTGTACAGAAGCGTTTTAACTTGTTATAGTCCTATCTGTCTATCTTCTCGCTCATTTTTATTGCTTTGGGGATTGCATCTTTAAAGGTGTTACTGAGATGTATGTCTTGTAGCATTTTACCTATGTTTACTTCTATATATATTATGGTTTCAGGTCTTACATTCAAATCTTTTATCCATTTTGAGCTGATTTTTGTACATGGTGTCTGGTCGAGGTCTAGTTTCCTTTTCTTGCATGTGGCCAACTAGTTTTGCCAGCACCATTTATTGAATACGCTGTCCTTGTTCCATTGCATATTCTTTCCTCCTTTGTCAAAGATCAGGTGTCCATATATGTGTGGTTTACTTCTTGGTTTTCTATATGGTTACATTGGTCTGTGTGTCTGTCTTTGTTCCAGTACCAAGCTGTTTTAATTACTATTGCTTTGTAGTAAAGTTTGAAGTCTGGGAGTGTGATACCTCCAATCCCCTTCTTTTTAGCCAGGAGAGTTTTTGCTAATTGCGGTTTTCTGTGTCTACATGTGAATTTCATCAATATTTGTTCAATTTCTTTGAAGAATGCCATTGAGATTTTTATTGGAATAGCATTGAATCTGTAAATTGCTTTTGGAAAGATGGCTTCCATAGTGATCTATAAGGCATTTGAAATGGAAATAACCACAACACATACCTTGACTCAGCAGTCGACAACACCAAGTCATAATAATGTAAGAATGATTGATTTAGTGAAGCTTAATGTTCAATTTTTCTGTAAAGGTCAGAGAAAGATAAATAAGGGTTTGGTGGTTAAAAAAAAAAAAGCTGAATCCTCATCTGCCATTTTTAGATGTTAACAGTTTAAAATTATTAAGACATTTTTTAAAATATCAAATATCAAAAGAAACAGTTATAACGTTTGAATTAGACCTTAGCGTAATTAAAATGAATGGGGAAGAGCTTGAATATTCTTCACTATTTATTAATACTCTTATACTTTATAAGTAGAGACTGTGTATTTTTTAAGTAACTTACATTTTAGACTGAGGAGCCATATTGTTTGAGTTAGAATATCAACTTCATCATTTTAATATCTGGGCCTCACTTTTTTCAATTAAAAAATGAAGAAAATAATATATGCATCTTACAGGGTTGTCAGGAAGATATATTTATATTTATATAGTGTCTAGATATATAGTACTTAAAATTATGCTCAACATTTAACACTGTAAGAATTTCTAATTATGAGAGTAAAACAAACAGAATTAAGGATTGTACACTGAGAAAAAATATTCTGTATGTACACACTTGACAATTGTCAGAATTTCTTAAATGTGTCTTTGAAGGAAGAACCTTTTAAATTATATATATGTATTAATGTATATATATTTATTTATAAATATGAAATTTATATTAAAAGCTTCTTGGGAGCTTCTTTGAGACCTCTTAGAAGCCTGGGCAGCAGAAATACTGACATTCAGGGGCAGTTCTTATGTGTACTCTGTTATAGAGTTTCACTTAGGAGGTGACTGGCACTGAAGAATTATGTGTACTAATCCTTTAGAATTTTCCAGATACAACAGTGTTATCTTTTTAGTTGATTTAGAATTTCATAGTACTGCATATTTAGAAATAGCTTTTAGGGAAAATTTTAGTGGTATTGATTGTGTGTACTTCTGTTAATCTTCATTTTCATCAGAAAATGGCATAGTTAGACCATTTAGGATCTTATTTCAAATCAGTTAAATGTTTCATAATGTGCAAATAAGATGATTCATAACTTGCTAAATTCTGTCATTCTTTTATTGTCATTTTTAATAGTCTATGAAAAAGGATTACTTAGACATAAATTTAGGTAAGATCACAAATTTGAAAGAATGAGTAAAATGAATTACATCACTTTGGAGCAGATGTCATTATCCCCCTTGCAGAATGTTAGGCTTATTTTTTTTTTAAATTAGAATATTAGAATATCTTATTAAAATTGCACAAGTTTGTTTTGGAGTTATGAGTGAAGGCAGAGAAAATGAATATTGAAAGTTAAATTGTTAGAACTTAGTACTAATAGAAAGACTCTGTAATGGGGTCATTCATTATTTTAAAAAGCTTCTTTGGTTTTAACAATAAATTTGTTATTTGTCTTGAGTAGTCTTGTAAGTGAATTCAGATTCACTTACATTTGAATGGGATTTAGATTTTTTTAAATATATAAAATAGTAGAAATATATGCTAGTACTAATCAGTATGGTGGTGTATATTGAATGAACTACATAAATAATGTCCAAATTCTTATTCATTATACTCATCATTTATAGTTACCTGATTATCTCAGTATGATTCTTAGCCTTTCAGTCTCATATTATACTTTAAAAATCAAACTAAAACTTGGAACCATAATAATCCTTAGGAATTTCACTGTAGAAGTGAGACTACCAGAGAGAGAAGGGAGGGGGAAAACAAAGTAGGGAAGGGGGACAATGGATTATGGTGGAGGACTGTGTGTGTCTTGGTGGTGAGTTTGGTATGGTAACAACATACAGTTGAAGGGTGTTATCCTATACCTCTAAAGCATATACAATATTGTAAGTAAATGTAACATAGATAAAAATAAATATAATTAAAAAAAAGAGCAAGGGAGGAGGAAATCTTGGACCCTCTGCTATAGAAAATAGCATATATTCACAAAATTTGGCCTGTGATTTCAAGACATTAGTGATTCTCTTCATATACATTTGTTTTTGGATGACAACTTCTGTTTTCCTTAACTATGTGATATTTTCACTCATAATTTGATACTAACAATGATATATGGAAGATACAGGGAGACAGAGGCTTACTTAAAGAAGTCATTTAAGAATTAGAACTCTAGCTGGAAAAATCTCAGTGAATTACCTTGAGAGAGAGAATCCCATCAGTTAAGTAGTTTAGTTTTGAGACTTGATACCTGGTCAGCAGGAATTAAATAGGGATTTATTCTGGATGGTTTAGTCAATGCACTAAGGCACAAAATTATAGTTAGAAATATATTTGAAAACAGAAGAGATAAAATTATTTTTTGTAGAAGATGTTTACCTGCCTAAAAGAGTTGATTGAAGCAACTAGTAAATGCTAGATATAACTTCAAAGTCCAGTATTATAACATAAGTATATTAAAAATGTATCAGAAACTTTTCTCTTTATTGAAAATGTCATTCATCTACATGTCTATACAACCTTAGGGTTATATTTTCACTCCTTCATATATGCGCATGCATCACTCACTTTCTACCAAACCTCCATTGTCAATGCCCTATCCACTTCCTTCTTCTATCCTTCCAGAAACTTTCTTTTATATTAACAACTGTGATTGAGGTTATATGACAGAAAGAAGTATGGATGACTATAAAAACCAGAAATATAAACTATATCCCCAAATATGAAATTTGAAAAATATCAGATCAATATAAAAAAGATGTGATATAAAATAAATAGTATTAGCTATAATAGGTTAGTGAAATCCATTCTTACAGCTTGCAACTCAATTAAACCAAATAAGTTTATATTTATAGTTGGTAAAAATAATTGAAATCATAGTGCTTAGAATAATCTTAGTGAATTATTTAATAGTCTCTCTCTTTGAATGAGAGTTTTCTAACATATGCCTCTAAAGACTCAAGTTTTGTAAACATTCTAAAGATCAGTTTGACAGGATATAAAAAAAATCTTTCAAAATATATAGGCTAGTAAATTATAGAAAAAATATGGGCTAGGTTTAATTAGTGATGGGGTTGGACGTGCAATTTTATTAAATTTTGTAAATATAAGGATGATCCCTGTGACATTTTCATAATTATAGCTTTGTCATGGTATATTATACTTTCAATGCATTGTTGGATTCCATTTGCTAAGTTTTTTTTTTTTAAGTATTGTAGCATCTGTGTTCATCAGGACAGTTTGTAGGTTTCTTTCTTTCTTTTTTTTTTTTTTTTTTTGTGGTGTCTTTGGTTTTGTGATCAGGGTGTTACTGGCCTCATAAAATGGATTTGGCAGTATTCTCTCTTTTTCAGTATTTTGGGAGAGTTTGAGAAGGATAGGCATTAGTTCATATATGACTATTTTGTGGAACACAATAGTGAAACTGTCTGATCCTGGATATTTGTTATTTAGGAGACTTGATAACAGTTTCAATTTTCTTGATTATAATTGGTATGTCCAGGTTTTATATTCCTGATTTAGTCTTGGGTGGTTGTCTTTTTCAAGGAATTTGTTCATCTCTTCTAGCTTATTCAATTTACTAGCATAAAAATGTTCATAGTAATCTCTTCCAACTCTGAATTTCTGAGATGTTTGTAGTAACTTTTCTTTAATTTTGGATTCTGTTAATTTTGAGTTTTCTTCCTGTGAGCTTAGCTAGAATTTTGTCTATTTTGCTTATTTATTTCCCCAAAGAACAAGCTTTTGCTTTCATTAGTCTCTTGGATTTTATTTTTATTTCATTTATTTCTGCTCTCATTTTTTTTTAATTTCCTTTCTTTTTGTCCTTTAGTTTTGTTTGTTCATTTTTTTTTTCTAATTCTTTAAGGTAAGAGTTGAGATCATTAATTTGAGCATTATCTGGTTTCCTGTTGGGGATTTGTGTTTTTATAATATAGGTGCCTCTAAGTTCTGCTTTTACTGTGTCCCATAGGTTTTGATAGGCTGTGTCTTCATTTTCATTTGTCTTGAGGTATATTTTACCTTCTTCTTTGATTTTCTCATTAATAGGTTTTTTTTCCCCCTGCTTTCTTTTTGTGGTTATTTTCTAGTTTAAAGCCATTGTAATTCAAAAGAAGATACTTGAAAATATTTCAGTCTTCATGAACTAATTGAAACTTTTATTGTGACTCAAATGTGGTCAGTTCTGGAGATTGTCTCTTGTGTATTTGAGAAGAGTGTGTATTATGTTTTTTGGGAGGATGCAGTGCCCTATAAATGTCTATAGTGCTCATGTACTCTTAATTCTTTACTTAAGGCACTGTGTCCTTATTTAATTTCTCTCTAGTTGATATGTGTATTGGTGAGAATGAGATATTAAACTTCCCTCCCACAAATGTGTTTTTTAAAAGTTTCTTTATATATATTTTACATCAAGTGTAGTCCCTGTGGAATTTCCACTACCAGTTCACCCGTGCACCATCACCTTAGTCCCTTGTGCTCTTCCCACTCTCATTTTGATCCCCCTTCCCTGTAGAATGTCTCTGATTTATAGATGTCTGTTTCTTTTTGGTTCCCCTATATTCCTACTATAAGTGAAACCATTGGTATTTTTCTCTATTTTTTTAAAAAAGATTTTATTCATTTATGCATACAAGAGGTGGGGTATGGCTAGAAGTATGTGGGGGGTGAGGGGATTCATTAGAGACAGAGTGGGGAGCAGAAAAGGCAGATCAAATGAAAAACATTGTTGAGGGGAGTAGAGGGCAAGGAAGGAGAGGTCTGCTGCACCATGTGGGTCCCCTCCCTGGCTGGGGATTGAACTAACACTGCAGTGTTTGCAGAAGCTCCATAGTGTGACACTCAACCCCTTGTACCAGCAGGGAGTCCCCAGTATTTTTCTTTTTCCCTCTGACTTATTTCACTGAGCATAATCCCTTTCTAGATCCATTCATGTTGTACAAATGACATTAGTTTATCTTTTTTGATTGCTAAATAGTATTTCATTGTGGCTATGTACCATATCTTCTTGAGCCAGTCCTCTATATTTGGACATTTGGGTTATTTCCAAGTCCTATTATAAATAGTGCTGCAATAAACATAGGTGTGCAGGTGTCCTGTTGAATTAATATTTTTGTGTACTTTGGGTAGATCCCTGGGAGTAGAATTGCTTGGTCATATGTAGTTCCATTTTTAGTATTCTGAGGAACTTCCACACAGCTTTCCATAGTGGCTGCATTAGTTTGCATTCCCACCAGCAATGTAGGAGAATTCCTTTTTCATCATGTCCTCCAAACAACGCAAATGTTTTTATTTTTTTAACCATGTTTGTTTTCAGAGCTGATACTAATTGCCTAATGTATATTGATGCTCCTTTGTTTGGTAAATATACATTGATGAGTGTAATGTCTTCCTGATATACTGTTTCCTTAATCATCATTGTATACAATCTCTTGTTACATTTTTAAGCTGGGAATATATTTCATTTGATATATAATATGGCTGTCTTTTCTTTGGATCTATTTTCTTATGTGATTCATTTCCAACTAATTGCTTTGAGTTTATGTTTATCTTTGAAGTTCAAGTATATTTCATGGGAACAGCAGAAAGTTGGACTTTGTTTTCTAATCCAGCTAGCCACACCATGCCTTTTTATTGATGAATTCAGTCCATTTACATTTAGGATGATTATTGGTCTATGAGGTTCTGCTACTGCCATCTAGTTTTCTAGTTTTGTTGATTTTCTTGTGGCTATTCTTCTCTTTGTATTAGATATGAAAGCTCCTTTCAATATTTTTTATAGAGAAGGTCTAGTGTTTGTAAACTCCTTCAGTTTCTGTTTGTCTGAGAACACCTTTTTCTCCCTCATATCCGCAGGAAACTCCTGAAGGGTATTTAGCATTCTTAACTTGTGTAAAATTTCACCACTAGCTAAACCCCTGGTTTCTGGTTATTCTCTGTATCTTTATTGTATTTTTTGCATAGAATTTATCACTATTTATTAAATGTTTCGTTAATTTTCTTCTCTCCTTATTTGTAACTTAGCCTCCAATTAAGGTATGGGATTAGATGCATGTATGATATTAAGTAGGTACAGATGTACCTTATTTTATTCCACTTAACTTTTTTATTCATTATAGATAATTGCCTCCCCCCACCCCAGATTGAAGGTGTGTGATGACCCTGTGTTGAACAAAATAAAAAGAACAGGACAATTTTTTAAAATAGCATGTGCTTAAGAGGTTAAGTGATAAGGATAACCTCATAACTCTCACTTTAAACCAAAAGGTAGAAATGATTAAACATAGTGAGGGAGATATATTGAAAGCCAAAAGAGGTTTGAAAGTGAGGCTTTTGCATCAGTCAATCAAGTTATGAATACTGAGAGAAAACTTTTGATGAAACTGAAAGTATTACTCTACATAACACATAAATGATAAGAAGACAAGTGGTCTTATTGATGAGATGGAGAAAGTTCTAGTTGTCTAGATAGAAGATCAAACCAACCACAGCATTCCTTTAAGCTAAAGCCTAATCCAGAACAAAGACCAAATTCTCTTGAATTCTGTGAAAGTGGATTTTGATGAGGAAGCTGCAGAAGAAAAGATTGAAGCTAGTGGAGCTTGATTTATGAAATTTAAGGAAAGAAGCAACATTTTCATATTATAAAAGTACAAGGTGAAGCATCAAGTGCTGATATGGAAGCTGCAAAAATGTGTCCAGAAGATCAAACAAAGATAATTGAAGGTAACTATGCTAAACAACTGACTTTCAATGTAAACAAACAGCCTTCTCTTGGCAAAAGATGCCATTTAGAACCTTCACAGCTGGAGAGGAAGAGTAAATGACTGGATTAAAAATGTCAAGACACAGATTGACTTTCTTGTTAAGACCTAATCAACTGGTGACTTTAAGTTGATGTCATTGCTTATTTTCCATTCCAAAAATTCTAGGGCCCTTAAAAATTATGCTAAATCTACTCTGCCTGTCCTCTATAAATGGAATACTAAAGTCAGAATGACATCACTAATTTGTACAGCATGGCTTACTGAATATTATAAGCCCACTATTGATGCCCACTGCTCAGTAAAATAAGATCCCTTTCAAAATGTTGCTGTTTGTTGATAATGTACCCAGTTACCCCAAGAGTTCTGATGGACATATATAGGAAGTTTAATGATGTTTCAATATCCATTCTGAGGTCCATGGACAAAGAATTATTCTGACTTTTAAGTCAAATTATTTAAGAAATACATTTTGTAAGACTACACTGACATTGATAGTGTTTTCCCTGGTGGATCTGGGTAATGTAAATTGAAAATTTTCTGGGAATTTTTCACCATTCTAGATGCCATGAAGGTCATTCATGACTCATGAGGGGAGGTCAGTGTATCAATATTGATGGGAGCTTAGAAAAAGTTGCTTACAGCCTTCATGGATGATCTTTAGGGGCTTAAGACTTCAATGAAGGAAGTAACTGCAGATGTGGTAAAAATAACAGGAGAACCAGAATTAGAAGTGTGGCCTGAAGATGTGACTGAATTGCTACAATCTCATAATAGTACTTTTTGGATGAAAAATTGCTTCGTATGAATGAAGAAAGAAGGTGGTTTCATGAGTGAATATGCTGTGAACATTGTTGAAATGACAGCAAAGGATATGAAGTTGATTGGTAAAGTTGCGGCAGGATTTGAGAAGATTGGCTCCAATCTTGAAAGAATTTGTGCTGTTGTGAAATGTTATCAAATAGTATGCTACACAATAAAAATGAGAGATAAGTCAAACAGATGAGACTATATCAAGTTAAAAAGCTTCTGTACAGCAAAAGAAACATTAAGCAAAATGAAGAGATACCCACTGATTGGGAAAAAATCTTTGCACTCCATACAACTGACAAGGGACTGATCACAAAGATATATAAGGAACTTACAAGATTCAAGAAAATCAAAGCAAAACCTAATCAAAAAAAGGGAAGAAGAACTTAAAAGACACTTCTCCAAAGAGGACATATAAATGGCCAACAGGCACATGAGAAAATGCTCAACATCCCTTATAATCAGGGAAATGCAAATTAAAACCACAATGAGATATCACCTTACACCAGTAAGAATGGCACATATCAAAAAAAAAACAAACAAACAAACAAAAACAACAATAACAAATGTTGGCAAGGATGTGGAGAAAAAGGAACTCTACTTGGTCTACTAAAAATAGAGTTACCATATGACCGAGCAATCCCACTCTTAGGGACCCAAAGGACACAAAAACACCAATCCAAAAGAATACCTGTTCTGCAATGTTTACTGCAGCACTATTTATAATAGGTAAGACCTGGAAACAACCCAAATGCTCAAAAGTAAATGACTGGATCAAGAACAGCTGGTACATATACACAATGGAATACTGTTCAGCAATCAAAAATGATAAACTAGAGCCTTTTATCGAAAGATGGATGGAGCTAGAAGGAATTATATTCAGTGAAATAAGTCAGAAGGCAAGAGGAAAATATTGGATGACTTCACTCTTAGGAGGAATGTAAAGGAACAATAACTACAATAATAATAATAATAACAATAATAATAATAATAAGAGAGAGCTCAAGGAAATGAACAATTACAGCTAAAACCAACCAAATCAAAAACACAACAAGAACAAAAGTTCGAAGACAAACCAAAGGGATCATGGGGTGGTGAGGTCGGGTAGAGACCAGGAAGAAGGCAGAGAGAGCACTAGTGTCTGCGGTGATAGTGCATGGATGAAATGGTGGTGGGAATTCCCTGGAGACTACAAATGATGTCAAATATAATTAAATAAATCTTAATAAAAAAAATAGTATGCTACACAGAAATCTTTCATGAAATAGAATCAACTGATGAGGCGAATCCATTGCCTTGCTTTAAAAATTGCCACAGTAACTAACCTTCAGCAACAATGACTGATCAGTCAGCAGCTGTCAACATTGAGGCAAGGACCTCCATTACTAAAAAGATTACAATTAGCTGAAGACTAGATGATGGCATATTTTAAAATTATGATATATTATTTTTTAGCTAGAATGCTTTGAAACACCTTAGGGACTATAGTATAGTGTAAATATAATTTTATATGCACTCAGAAATGAAAAAATTCCTGTGACTTTGTTGCAATATCTGCTTTGTTTTGGTTGTCTGGGTGTTAGACTATAGTATATCCCTGAGGTGTGACTGTATGAATGAATCAAGATTTTAGCGACATTATGCTCAGTCTTGCTTTTTATGATAATTTCTGACTTCCAGATGGTCTTTCCCCTCATATTCCCTGCAAAAAAATCTGAATATTTGAATGTAGTACGACTATCTTATCTAGTATAAGAAACTTGATAATTATAAATAAGATCTGAAACCACTTAATGTATACATATACTTGTATTTATTTTATTTACTATAATGCTTGTTTCTAAGTATTTAAAAAAATGGGAATATATATTGTGGCTATTTTATGATGGCTCTTATAGCCCCATAAAAACTCTTTAAGTATCATTGCCTTTGGAATCAATGCTTTCTTTATTAAAATAAAGTTGAAAATACATCCCTCTAGGCAGTAACATTAAGAAAGAATGACATCACTTTCTGGTCTGTAGCTTTCTTTTGCCAAAATTTTCTAGGTGGCATAATGGTGCACTTTTCATTTAAAACCCTATTGTGTTGGCATAGGAAATTAGTACTGCATCCTTAAGTATAATTAATAAAATACTGAGTCAATATTTTGAGAATCAATTTTTAATTTTAAATCTGTGGTAACTAACTCCTTTTATTGTAGTCACCAAATTTAAAACATTTACAATAAAAACATTTCCTGAATGAATGCCACTGAATTGGTCTTTGCGTAACATAAATGGAAGTGATATCATAGGTATTGATACAAAACAATTGAATTGACATAATTTTCAAAAGGAAAGAAACTTGAGTCTGAGAAGTTAGTGGTAGATTAGTTTTTTGCACACAGGCAGCAAAGAGATAGCAAACCCAAACACCATGTTCTTTCACAGAAAAACTATCTCCATGAACCTAAAATATAGATTGGCCCAAACATGTGGCAACTGTAAGACCTATGTTTTTTGAACTTCTCTGTAGAAAAAGGTAGTCAGTGGAATCAAAATAATCTGATAAACTTGAGAACAGGCAGACCTCTCTAACAGATATTTGCTGGGAGAGCAACTGAAACTGGAATAGGATTTACACAATCCAATTGAAGAGGAGAAGTGGCTGATCCTAGTTCTGGAACAGGAAATATATGCTAAGGAACTCAAGCAACTGGACATACCAGAGAGAAAGGATATTATCATGGATTACTAGGATAATGTCAAAAATGAATCAGCAATCAACTTGAAGAAGTCAAGGGTAGACTTCAAAAAGATAAGAGTTTCAATGAATTAAAATTATCAGCTGTTTAAGTTCATAATTATGTAAAAGATGATGGCTTACCAAACCCATAGGGGCCTACTCAGAACTTGAAACATGAGTAAATAAAAACAAATGAAACAGTCACTCTACTTTCTCATCTGAATCGATTTGTAACCAAATTATACAGGCGGAAAATAGTGTCTTTATAAAGTCACTAATGTAAAACATGAAAAGGTGACATAATTAGAAAATTATGATGGTTTTTACATATACATTCTATTAATAAATCTAGATGTTTATCATCAGTGTACATCAAACACATAAAAGGACAAAACCAAATGTGGATTGATGATGAAAATGCACACACCACCTATAGTTTTGCCAATGGGCTGGGGTATGAGTTTAGTCAGGCCTCTGGGCCCAGGTGCCAGAGTGTGGAGGAATGTGTTGAACTTGTACCTTTCATATTTTCAATGAAATCAGTGTTGGAGAACTGATGCCTGCTACTTAAACTCTTTTCTTGAAGGACTTGCATGACCTGGACCTATCAGAGTATAAGAAAGTCAATGGAAAGGACACAGATGAATAGTAAGGGAAAGTGTAGGTGGCGAGCATTTTGTAGATTCAGACACAATTGAAAGTAAAATTTGGGGAGCAGACCAAACTGCATAATCTAGGGATGTCTAATTGTTTTTAAACTATCAAGAAACTCAAGGAAGCAAATGCTATGAAAGTACAAAGAGCTGTTATTTCAGAGGGAGGAGCCTATGTGCATGGACAATTTTCTTCTGGTGGTTATTTGAAGGCTGTTTGACTTGTAATAAATCACTATTTCCTATATCTACTTTATTTTTTTAAAAGATTTATTTATTTTTTGCATACAAGAGCTGGGAGGTAGGCAAGAAGTGCAGGGTGGTGAGAGTAGCGAGCAGAACAGGTGGACTGACTGAAATACACTGCTGAGGGGAGCAGCTGGTGAGATGTAAAAGGTCTGCTGCACCATATGGGTTATTTCCCTGTCTAGGGATTGAATTTGTGCTGCAGTGGTTGCTGATATCTTCATAGTGCTGAGACTTAGGCTTTTTAGCCACCAGGAAGGCTGCCATCCATTTTATTTTACAATAAAGAATAAGTAGAAAAAAAGGGAGAGGGTTTCAATTTTCAAAAAGAAAGATGAGGCTATAATGAAAGAAAAGTACAGTACTGCTATTTATGTCTGTTTTATGAACATCTGATGTGTATTTGCATCAAAACCATAATGATGCTAAGGCAAAGCAATATAATCCAGCCTTATGGTGGGAAAATAATCCAGATGTAATTTCAAAACATTAAAACTTAAGTCTTTTACTTTGAAGAGATGTTTAACCTCTTTTAAATGGACTTTTAAAATTTGAAGAAATAGTTTTGTCTTCTTAAGAATGTTGTGATTATATCTCAAATGTACCTGGAACATAGGTAATATTTAGTCAGTATTAAGTTTATTTTTGTTAACCTATTAATGATTAATATGTAAGTACAAATAAATAATGGTTTATAAAAATGAATCATACATATTAATTTACTCATTCAGTAAAATTTACTGAGTGTTGAGTATGTTTTCAGAAACTGTTAGGTGCTTTGTATAAAAAAGTAAAATGAAACTAAGTCACAGTCTTATTGGAGGTTTTTAGGCTATAAAAATGACAGGCACAGAAAGATGTGAATTTAATGGAGGGAAAGAATGTATGAAATAATAGAATACCAGAGGAAAAAACTAATGCATTAATTCTGTATGTTTTAATCAGGAGCAAAATTTTATAACTTTTTACTTATACCTCTTGGACTTTTTTTGTAAACTATGAAAAATAACATATAGCTTTGCTTTTTACTTTTTGTAAATGCAGTTATTCTACTGGGGTAAAATATCTCAGACTTTTAACACTTAAACTTTTTAGTTCATTGCTTATACTACTGTGATACAAGAACATATTTTCAGACTTTTTTTAAAAGTTCAGTTAAGAATTATTTCAGAATTCTGTGCTTAAAAGAGGAAAACCTATTGGAAAATAGCAAAGGAATTTACTTATTGACTGAAATGTAGACTCTATATCTCTTTACCTTGTACAATGAAGCTGATGCCATTTCTTTTATATCAACAAATCATGTTGGAAAGAAAGAGACACACTCTTAACCTACTTTCCTATCTTCAATTTTTAACTTTATAATGCTTGTTAATTGCTTGGGTGTCCTTTAACCATCTATTTCCATGATTCTTTCCCAGAGGCTTGGTTTAATTTTAAAAAGTGCAGTCTATTCAGCCCTAATTATGTGAGAACTCACTGCAGGCAAACAGCAAGAGATAGTAATGACCAAAATGTGTTCCTAAATCAGTGCCACGGATACCACAAGCTCATTGCAATAAAAATTTAATGAGTATGAAATTCAGCTATATAAGGTAATACTTAGAAGTTAGTGATGTTTAAAAATAGGTGAGGATAATGTTAAGTGAAATAAGTCAGAAAGAGAAAGACAAATCCTGTATGGTTTCAATAATATGTGGAATATAGAGAAACATAACAAAGGGTCAGTCAAAACCAAACCAATAAGAAACTCTCAGCATCCGACTATGGAACTGAGGCATCCAGAGGAAGAGGGTGGTGTTGAGATAGTTGGAAGGGGTCCCAGTGAAACTTTATGGAGGATTTTGGGGAAGGGTGTGAAAGAGTCTACATTTTTAGAATTTTGAACCTATAAACTCCAAGCAGATACAATATGTAAACCTACTTTACCACAATAAACATAATTTGGAAAAACAAAAAAATAGTCTTCCTGCATAGAAAATGTACTTTTTTGAGTTTTGCATTTTTAAAAAATTTGTTAGAGTTTTGTATTTTTATTTTTCAATCACATATTTAAATGAACTGAAAACCCACATAGTCTTAAATTCTTTTCATCCTCAATAACTAGTTATGAGATGATTCTATTCATCTGAGTAATACTATCATTTTATTTGAAACACATACTGCTGTGTTGACTTAAATGCCCCTAGTAATTAACTGATAGTTTTCTTTTATTATTTTTTTAAATTTTAATTTAGTAGGGGAATTAATTACTGTTGAAATGTTTTAACTGGTCACTCATGGGAAAAACATCACAGTCAATGGTATAATACATGAAAAATGGTCAGAAGGCTAAGTTTTAACTATGTGTCAGACACCATTTTAAGTGTGTTTCTATTATCTCACTGAATTTTTAGAAAAAACCTGTCATAGTATAGTTTAGAAGACCATGCTAAATAGAGAGATTAAATGCTCAGTTTATAAGAAGGAAAGCTGGGATTTGAACATGGGGATTTGGCATAGAGCCCAGGAACTTATACCAGTGGAATTCAGTCATACCTTAATCCAGTAACTCAGTATTTTTTTCATACTCTATTAAAAAGAAGTACTATTATAACTCACTTATTTTTGTTCTGGTTTTAAGAATTTTAGTTATTTAGCTGATAGTTTTGAAAGGTGGGAAATGGTGCCACATTAATGAAAAATTGGTTGCAGTGTGCTGAGAGCTTCATTTTTACTTAATTATGTTGGATTGGATTCTATGTGTCAAAGCTTAATTATTTCAAATGTTCATTTCCTTATTTTATAAAGCTACATATTTGACAATAAAGAATTAAGAATTCGGATAAATTATGAAAATTGAAATGTTCTTATACAGGCAGGCAGATAAAATGGAACTAAAACTATGGTGACTTCAATAGAATTTGCTTAAGTTTAATACTCCAGAAAATATAAGAATCAGTGAAAACAATTCTACTTTCCTAAACATACTTTTAATATCCTAAATTACATTTCTTTTTCACTTGTAAGGATAGTGCTTATATATCAAAATGAAAAGACAACTAATAATAACAATGAAGGCACTGGGGTGTGTGTGCAAATGAAGAGTAAATTTTTAGCCACAAACATTATTGAAGAGAGAAATAGTTATTACACAAAAAGGTCAGTGTTGCTATTAGGTTACAATCTACCCCAATATAAATTTTATATATTAGATAGTTTGTGAATAAGTGTTGTTAGACTAATAAAGGATTGAAATTGCTTGGGAAATTTTAGGAGGATTATTATTAGAATTTGAGTCTACTGAAAAGAGGCACCTCAAGAAAAGCAAGGAACAATGTATGAAGTTTTATGTGGCACATGTCCAAAATATTCTCCAAATAGAGGTACACTGAAATCAGGCACCTCTTAAATCAGTGCCTCTGTTTTCTTGAGATCTGATGGAAGAAAATTCTGCCTAGTGGAGTCACTGCATCCAAAAGCAATGTGTTTCAAACTCACCATTATTTTTTGTGGCAATGAAGCTATAGAAATCATGGAGAAACAATCTCAAACAGAATAGAAGGAAAACAGATACTGAAGAATTAGGGAAAATTCTGTTTTATCTGGTTACAAGTAGAATTAATTTGAAATTCTTGGAAAATTAAGATAGGTGATATTACCATCAATCTTCAAGATCAAAATTTCCTATAATAATGGATAATTCAAAATGTATTTTATAATTTCTCCTCCCTAACTTAGGTATATTTAAATTCTTATAAGAAACATGCAACCAATACAAAATAAAACAAATATTTGACTCTTATTTATTTTTGCTACTTCTATGGTTAACCTTTTATCTTTACAGATTTTAAAGTTCTTGTTTTCAGAATTCAAAGACAAGTAGGAATTAGTGGGCTAACCCAGTAATTTCAGGTGTGGATAAGAATAGAATTGAGAACCCGAGAAATAACATTCATAAAGAAACAACTGCTGATAACATTTTGAATTATTCACTATCAGTATTAGTTGGATAGATAAGTACATAAATAGATAGATACATAGATAGATAAAATGTTAAGTTCCTCTCAAGTGTCCCACTGTATATTTATTTCTTCTCTAATGTTTTATCACAGCCTCTGCCCATTTTCCTCTGACATAATTATACTTGAATATATTCCCATTCAAGGCTCAGATTTCCTACAAATATTTCAATTTTCAAATGATTCTTCCTTTACTTTGTATTCTTTTAGAATTCATTAATAATTTATATTCCATTATCTTGAGACTCTGTATATTTTATGGTTATTCTAGCTATTCTATTCCTTCCTCTAATTTTTTTTTCTAACTCCTTTTATTTTCCCCTTTTACTTCCATTTATCTGAGAGCTTTAATGTCTTGTTGCAAGACATGTCCCAAACATGTTTTATTCCAAAATTTCTTCTGACTTGTTTGTTGAGAAATACAATCAAAAAATATTTTAATTGTATAGTTATGGTGTAACTTTATTTTCTTTGACTTCTAATTTATATGATTATCAAAACCATATAGGTATATATAGATTTGCTTGTGTCTGTGTATTTCTAGAGAAAATCATATCTATATTACTCTTTATGTGATTTAAGGATGTATATAAAAATGGTTTTTTCTAAGATTTCATGGGTAACCTGATATGTGTACAATGTTTTATAAATCATTTATACTCAGAACTGCAGTGGAGAGCTCCCTATTTGTCTCAAACCAATTAATATCCAATAGACTGAGTCTTGGTAAAGTTGTGAAGTATGACTAATTGTGTTCTACTTACCAGCCTTTCCTGCAGCATTTCACTTTTTCATTTGTTAGCTTCTTTCCCATTAAAATAGAAAAGTAAGTATCTGACATAAAATGTTATTAACAGTAGTTAGACTTAAGTATCTCCACACTGAAATGAATTTATCATACTCTTATGTTTTTATATCTCATGTTAGAAAAGAAATGGTTCACAATGGAAAGATGTGAACAATTGCTTGGATGCTTGAGGATGATGGGAGTTGTAGAGAAATGACCTTTAAATCATATTGGGCTAACTAGCCTCTTCTTAAAGGTAAAGATGATTTAATTCTTTTGGATGACCCTGGGAAAGATCAGAAGGTACAGTCAAGTATAGCATCTAGGGTTAATGTGTAAGAACATAAAGTTGTAGTGCTATCCATGGCATGACTGTGTGAGTTTTCTCTTAAATTTGGTATTTTCGTGTGTACAGAGAGAATTCATAATATAGCTTAGCTCCAATTTGGATTTGGCTTGGGCATGTATTTGAATGAAGGGTCATTGGTGACTCAGTGGCTTGAGGAGTAAATGCTGTAGTTGATGCACTATGAGATATAGGTAGTGTTTGGGATAGGTAAAATTGAAAAAGTTTGAACCAATAGTAGACATTTATAATTACCTAAGAGAGTGAGAGGAAGGACTTCTGGCCAAGATATCTAAAAATAAAGAAGCTGGTCTCATGCCATATTCAATATTAGAGGCATGCAGCAAATTATCTGAAAGTATGTCTCTCAAGACAGATCATAAAATTCAGAGTAGTAGTGAAAGTCTGGTTCTAGAAAAGTTACCAATTGATAATTTTTAGGAAATTATTTGCCACTCATTTATATTTTCCTAGTAGTGACAGTTTGCCATTCTGAAGGGATATGTTCACATATGATATAAGTAAGTTCTTTTATATCCATACATTTCTTACTAAAATGTATTCACTCTTATCTTAAAGTCCACAGATATTTTTGTTGTATTCTAAAATAATTTATGAAGACATTGAGTTTTCATGATACTGAAAATTCTTGTCAGTTTATAAATTTTTTTATGATTTATATGTGAAGAACAAAAACACAATTAAGAATGTCATTTTAACTCTTAAGAGGTGAAAGAGAACACAGAAAATAAGTTATAGTTAATAAAAATGCATTGATATTCACCCTGCTATAAGTCACAAAGTAATTATTCTTAATATTACCAAACTGTTATATTTTATAATATAAGCTTAACATAAAAATTTTGAATATTTGAAATTATATATATAGAAGATATTCAGTGGGGAGATATATTCTTTGCAGAACGTTTCCCTCTTTTTTCTATTCTTTTATTGATCAGTTTGAATAATTGCCTCCTTAGAGAGTTATATAACACTTAAAAATATGGAACTCAAAGTTCTCATAAAATGGTTGTAAATGCTTAAATTCTAGTATTTAAATAAAATATTTAAATAAAATATTTGGAAATATTTAAAATTTTGAATTTTTATCCCAAACATCTAATTTACATAATTAATAAACTGCTTGATTCAAGATGAATTTGTGTATATGTATAAATTAAAACTCAATGAAAATTGATATTTTAATATTATAATTTAAAGCATAACTTTCTCATGGAAAGCTTAGTACAACATCCAGAAGATTTTCACGATATTTTAATGTCTTCATTTGTTATTTCAACAAAGGGAAAAACATTATTTCCCTTCGCCACCAAGTAAAAATATCACTTATGATGTGAAAATAAATAATTGGAAGTAATTTGGGAGGATATATGTGTTTATACTTGAAATCGTGAATCATGAAATAAAGTGCTGGAATGATTCTGCTGTTCCTTTCTTGTGGTGGAGAACGTAAGGTCAAGTTTGTGACCGTTGCTTAGGGGCCTATTTTAGAATGTCTTATCAGTTGATTGTTGTTATAGAAAACTTCATTTGAAGACAAACACATTTCTCTATCACCTCTGACCCCTCACTTGTGATGCTGATAGAAGCAAAGAATTATGATACTTGAAAAAGCCACTAATGACTAGGGATGCTTGGGTGGAATTTGAAAAGATAACCTAAACAACTTCCAGTGGCCAAAGATGGAATAAATTGAGCAACTGAATAAAACAATATTGAATTTAATTCAAAATATAAACTAAATATACATGAATACATACTAATGTAAATAAATGACCAATCAAGAAATAAATGGAGAGAAGAGATAAACACCTTTGTAATATCGAAGAACTCCAAATAATTTCTATAATACTCAGCAATCAAGGAAGTGTATTATAAATTTCCATTCCTTAATTGTAGGTTGTCAGTAATTACTTCTTTTAAAGAAAGCATGAAAACAGACAACTTTACCGTTGAGAAAGCTGACCACAACTTGATTGCTTGTTAGATAGTTTGACATAATGTGCGCTTTCCTTTTCTATGATTCAAAAATCCATAACTACAGTTAATCATGAGAAAAAAATTGCAGTTTTGAGTAGTATTTTATAAAATAATTGACCCATATTCCCCCCAAATGTCAAGGTCATGAAAATCAAGTCTACACTAATAGTGTATGCTGGGATAGGATACTGGAACAGAGAAAGGACAATAGGTAAAATATAAGGGCATCTGAATTATGGACTTGAGTTAATAACAATGTACCAATATTGATTCATTACTATGGCTTAATGTAAGATGTGAAAATAGGGAAAACTAACTGTGGGGTATATGAGAACTCTGTATTATCTTGTAATTCTCTGTAAATTTAGAACTATTTTGAAGTTTTATTGAACAAAAGACAATCAAAACAGTCACTAAGAGCAATCAAAATGAGACACTAAGAGCATAAAGCAACAGCTGTAAGCCTATTCAATTAAAACATAAAGTGCTTTTTGTATAGCGTTTTTCTTTATTTTGTCATGACATCATTTATATCTCTCAATTATTTAATATGGCATCATTCCATTCCAAACAGACCAAACGCAGGTACTTTCAGGCAGCATGAATCTAGTAAGATATCTGAAATATATAGTCAGATATTTTGAGTTAAATCTTTAATCAGTTTTTAATTTCTTGATGGAATGCAGTTCTTTTGTCCCATACTAGGTGGCTAATACACTTACCTGGGAATGAATGCTAGTGATACACCTATGTGTGCTAACAATACACTTAATGTAGAGAAGTGTCCTCTGTAAATTCCCTGTGATTAGTGAGACTCACTTAGGCCTACCGTCATTACTAGTTTCTGAAATTCATTATAATGATGGTAATAATAAACATTTTACAAAGATGCCAAATTCAGTAGATGAATATAAATCTTATTTTTCTGCACAAATACACTGTGCAGTAGGCCTTGGTAGGTTGCTCACATTGAGTTTGAGGCACAAGCCTAGAGGTTTATAGTTCTGTGGTGTTTTATAATTTGTTGAAAGCATTCCTATTGATGTAGTATAGGGTAATAGATGCTCCATGATGTCTGCCTCTTTCTCTACCTTCTATGGTTTCCCATGACATTTTTAAAATTCAGGAGAAAAATTTTATTACAACTAAAATGAACAAAATAGAGCTGTAAAGTTGAGTGGTCTTACTAGTGTTAGTTGTATCTACTTCTAGAATTTTATCAAATTATGATTCATTGTAACCTGGAATGTTTTGGTTGATAACTTGAAGAATGTTTCATGTTGGTTCTAGGCATGATTTTCTTTTAATGTATGCTATATAATTTAATGTGATGTAAAATTGTTAGTAGCATCAGTCTCCTATTTTGTTAGAGCTCACAGTATACCTGATACTGTACTAGTATTTAAAATATATCAACTTATTATTTTCCTTGTGATTTTTGAAACCCAATAGTTTTAAATGTGAATGAGCTGTCATTCTAATATACCTTTATTTCTTTTAAAATGTGACATATATATTTTACTCAAATGAGAACTATTTTTATTATAAGACAAATGGATATGAAGCAAATAGTTTTCCCTTGAAAGATTATTTTACAATAAAGAACATGGGGATGGCCACTTCCACTACCATAATCAGGATAGGTTTCTGGGAATGCTGTAGTAATTCTTAGACTCTGAGCTCAACACAATTCCATATAACATTGGGAGCCTATTATATTTGAAAACTATCCCTCTAAGCATTCTTTATGCGCTCTTTTTTTCAGCTCATTTCTTAAATACCCTTAGGTTTCGAGGACCAGCAATATGTTCTGTTAGTCCTTCTTAACTCTCTCACTATACTGATCAAACTAAGTTCTTGTTTACTTTCAAGAATACATGCAATCTATTCATATTTCTTCAGATTTTCATCTAGACGACTTTTTGTTTTCAGCTTTTTAAGTCTTTCCTCACAAGTTAGGTTTTGCATTTTCTTAATTATATTTCTTATTCTAATTCTTTGCTGAACATTTTCCAGTTTGCCCATATTCTTATGATATTGATGTGTCAAAACAGTATAAGATATTCAAAAGACAGAACTTGTAAACTGAGATTATGAGATGGTCCCCTAATTTCTTAAATCCCCGAGTGTTCTGCATTCATTTATTTAATAGATATTTATGAGAGTTCAGTCTTTGTAGCCACTGTGTTAAACAATATGTAATTTAGAATGCAAAAATAGACGTGGTTCCTAATCACAGCACATTTACTGTAGTTGAAGAAATAAACCTTAAAGATTTCTCCATGTTGAGCCTCCCTGGTGGCACAAGGGTTCTAGCACTGCATTGTGAAACTTCTGTAGCCACTGTAGCATGAGTGAGTTCGGTCACCACCAGGGAGCTGACCTATGCAGTGCAGCAGACCTCTCCTGCCTCGCCCGCTGCTCCCCTCAGCAGTGTATTTCAGTGGATCTGCTTGTTCTGTTTCTCACTCTGTATCTGGTGAATCCTGTCACCCCTCACACCTCTGGCCTGTACCACATTCTTGTATGCATACATAAATAAATCTTAAAAAAATTGTCCATGTAAGATAAGGTACTTTCAGGGACTGTGTGACTTAGACTCCTGGCTGAGTAAAGAGGTCATATCTTCATTCAGTCTATGCTTGCTTACATAGGCCTTACCATGTGCATAGAATCTTGCATTTGTTTACTTTTAACATGAGAGAGAAGAATAATACATGGTCATTGCAGGGTGAAGAAGTATTATAGGATGGCTTGTGAGAGCTTTTGTCCATCCAAATGCTATTTACAATCTTGTAGTCAGTGGGAATAAGTATCTTTAGGACATACTGGTATTTTTTCCTGACCAATAATTAAAACAGTGTGCTTGCTAAAGAACTAGCTTTACTTTAAAAAATTCACTCCTAATGTCCTTTCTTGAATCACTAATTTGCTCTCCATTCAGTCCTACCTGACAGATACTCTGGATATGTCACTTCTTCCCTCTGGAATCTGGTTAATTTATTGTGAAGTTCACGTGCCACACAAATTCAGAGAGGTAAAAGAAGAGTGACTGTGGCTTAGAGACCTTACAATTATGGTAGAGAAGTTGCTTGTCCATATAAGGACAGAGAAGGTAAAGAAAAGTAGAAAAGGATGGAAGGTATTCCAAGTACTGGTGTGATTCTGCAGAAGATTTAGAAAAGAAGGTCAGCAGGCGAGTAATTCGATTATCCTGCTTAAATCTCTGTGATTGGGCTGAGGATTAGTGGAGAAAAGGTTAGAGAAATGGGGTAAGAATGCAAATTAAGACATTTATATCATTCCAAAATTGCCATCAGTTTTGGCATGATTCATTTCTCATAAACATATTCCATAGACTGATATTTCTCTTTTAATCTTTTATGTTTTTATATAACACCATATAGTTTTTGAAGTAACAACTTTTATATTAGTATTCTCAAAATTCAACAAAAATATTTCGAGAATTGCCATATATATACAAAAACTAGTTCTTGAATCCTTTCCCTTTTTTTTTCAATTTTCTCTGGTACCAAGAAAAGCATGAGATTTTATTTCTTCACAAAATTTTTTTTGTTTGTTTTGCACTTAATAGTTATTGAAGAAAACAAACACACAACATGTTACATGAATGTAGAAGTCATATTTTATAAAAATAAACAGACGGGTTTAAATCACAAATATCTCTTGCTAAATTTGCTGACTTCATACTTAGTATTAAAATGTTCTATAAATCGGGCCTCCCCGGTGGCGCAGTGGGTTAGGCGACGCACTATGAAGCAAACCGCAGCCACTGCAGCACGAGTTCGATCCCTGCTGCTGGCCACGGAGGGGACCCACATGGCGCGGCGGACCTCTCCTGCTGTGCCCGCTGCTCCCCTTGGCGGTGTACTTCCGTTGATCTGCCTGTTCTGCTCCCGCTCTCTGTGGTGAATCCTCTCGCCCCCACACCTCTGGCCTGTACCCCAGTGCTTGTACGTATAAATAAATAAATCTTTAAAAAAAAAATAAAATGTTCTATAAATCACTGAACTATGTTAAAAAAGCACATGTAGTTCTTACTGTTTAATTTTCTGCTAAACAGCATCCGATCGTGAATATATTTTGTTTTAAAATAAAAAAATAAGATTTATAGGTGCCACTGAATGAAGAAAGGATAAAAAAAGAGGGGCTGAGCATATTTCTACTTACAGCAATGAAGAAACATTTGAATTCTAAGTCGGGACTGAAATAAATTAGAGTGCTTTTATTCATTTAACTCATTTACAGGTGACTAAAATTTCTCATTATACTGGCAGTTTCACTTAAATTATAACTGAGAGTTGGTGTGAATTGCCCAGACAATTAAAGAAACTTGGTTCTCAATTTTCACATATTCCATACCAAATGTTACTCGCCTACACAACCTTGATAGTTGTTACAGACCTGGGAACATATGCTTCTGGCAGAAGCATTTTCATCCTTGACACATTACCCATTTTGTTCCTCAGATATATATGCAACTGCCAGTGGGTGAAAACCTCAGTGCAGTTCAAATATGAAATAATACCTGTATTTCTGTTCTCAGAAAAATGTAAAAACCAAATGAAAATGGTAATCCTATTTATTCATATAGTACCTAAAATCCATAGAAATGGATGCTCTTCAACTTCGAAGTCTACAGCTCAATAAGTGAATGTTGATTATTTTACAAGTATTTTGAAGAAAACTGCAATACTATAAAATATATAATTGTAGGACCTCCCTGGTGATGCAAGGGGTTAAGTCATAGCACTATGAAGCTATCCACAGCCACTGCAGCGTAATTTCTATCTCCTGCTAAGGATCTAACCCATATTGTGCAGCAGACCTTTGCTGTCTTGCCTGTAGCATCCCTGAGCAGTATGTTTCAATAGATCTGCCTGTTCTGCTTCCCACTCTCTCTGGTGAATCCTCTCACTCCTCATGCCTCTGACCGGCACTTCAGCTCTTATATGCATAAACAAATAAATCTTTAAAAAATGTATAATTATAAAAAGAACCTAACATTTCTAACTTAGAATTTATTTGAATATTTTATTAGCTGTCTTTGATCATGAGCTTCAGTTTAATTGTAAAAAAATTGAATTAAATGAAGAGAAAACATTGACTATAGCTTTGGATTTTTTTTTTTTTGTCACACAGTTAAAGCATTAACTTAAAAAAATAAACACCTCCCCAGATCTTTAGCTTTCATGGCATTTAATCCCTTTATAACCACCTTGAGTCTACTTATTTTGGTATTCCTAATGCTTAGTAGATACTGAATGAGAACTTGGAAATGAGCACAGTTTTTTTATGCTTTGTAAATGTCTTGGTTGTGTTATGTACACCACAGCAAGATATGTAATTAGTAAGTAAGATTCAATTCACTTACTTTTGAAATCCTGCCTAACTCTCCTACCCTTCCCCCAGGAGGGACTTGATCATTCTCTTTTATGTGCTCTGAGCTCATGCTTTGCAAAGTCTATCATACTACTAATAATATTTTAAATAGCATAATTGTCTGTCTCTTTTAGATCTCACTTTCTTTTCTTCTAAAATGCCCCTGTATCATGTTAGATTTTAACATTTCCATATAGAATAGATTTCTATTCCATTAGCTCACTCAGTAAACAGATTAGCTAAATAATGTACTTCTGATTTCAAGTTCTCATAGGTAAATTACTGTGTTTACTGGAAAGCATTTACATGTCTTCAAATGCTATTTGACTTAGTTTTATTCATAAGTTAAACTAAACTACATGCATTGGGATCATAACATGGTTTTCCTGTATTATGAAAGCTAGAATATTTTAACTTCAAATTGTCCATATTTGAGTTTTCTGATATCTTACTTCTACCACCACCCATTCATGTTCTTCCACACCTCCAACCATATGAAATGAATTTGTCTATTTTAGATATCAAGGCATTACACCAAATAACAGATCTGACCAAGAAAGCTTTGCAGAATGTAGGAAAGTCATATGTGCTTCAAAATGTGAATCTCAACATGAGGATACTTGTATAAGTAATAATATTATAGACAAAGGATGTCTGAGAACCCATCAGATCAAACTTCAGGTATAGACTATTGAGACTTGGAGGGGGTGAATTACCCTCTGATATAATATTATCACAAAACTTAAGAGAAGACATTTCATGTCATTTTTTCAAAAAAACTATGCCCAATAATTGGTCTACTAGCTGAACTTTTGAAAATTGAATGAGTTTTAATTAAAATTTGAAACATAAGACAAGAATTGTATGTCTTTTTAAAAGTAAATCCAACTGGTATTTTGTATTTGGATTGATAAATAAGTTGGTTTACAGATATATGTTACATCTATATGGTTACTGATATATGTCCAACCTATAATTATTATCTAAAAATTTAATTTTAATGATTTTAATGTATTGGTATATCATTGCCACATCATTTGACTTCAACCATAAATAGAATAGGAGCCATGTATAAATTGGAACCATTTCTGGAATACAACCAGAAATCCTTTCTTCCTTTCCATTAAAGACAAAAGTTTATTTTATCAGGAAGAGTGAAGAAGAGAATAAATTCATTAAATATTTAGAGAGAAAAAATTAATGGTAAGCACCTCCAGTGCAAAATATGGCAATTGTTTAAAGTTTATAAAGCTTTATGCCAGAAATCAAGTACTTTGTGTATAACAGATATCATATGAGTGCTGGGAGGGGAGGACAGTGGGGAATTCTTAGGATGGGGGAGATAATCTTTATTTACTACGGGCTTAGAGGGATGCAAATAGAAAGAAAAGTGGGACTGAGTTTTGAATTCTTCACAGTTTAATATTATGGACCAATATTTAAATGCCATTTTCAGTCTTCTAAAAATTATATAGAGAAAATGGACTCCTTACATAAAAATAATTTGTATATAAAAAGTATATAAGTAAAATTATCATTTTTTTTGGGAAAGATTTCTTTTTTTAAATTTATTTATGCATGTGAAAACTGGGGTGTAGGCCAGATGTATGGGTGGGTAAGAGGAGTAACCAAAGACAGATTGGAAGCAGAACAGGCAGGTCTACTGAAATACATTGCTGAGGAGTGCAGTGGGTGAGACAGGAGAGGTGCTATGCCATGTGGGTCACCTCCCTGACTGGGGATCTGCAGTGTCTGGTGATAACTTCTTAGTGCTGAGTCAACCCCTGTGCCACCGGGGAAGCCTATAAATCTTTTTTTTTTTAAAGATTTATTTATGCATAGAAGACTGGGTGTAGGCCAGAGATATGTGTGTATGTGAATGTGAGAGATGATTCACCAGGGCCAGAGTGGGGAGCAAAACAGGCAGATCTATTGAAATACAGTGCAGTGGCTGGCAGTAGCTTGATAGTGCACCACCAGGGAGGCCCCTGAAATTATCAGTTATTAATGATATTATTGAAATACTATTTTGTTGAGTCTATATAATCTACTTTTAGTGTAAGGTAAATAATATTACTTGGGTTACAACTAGTGTAATTTTCAGGACTTAATTTTCTAATGAGTACCCTCTTTGCTTTGCTAGTATTTTAGAGAAGAGAACTTTTTATAACAGCTTCTATACCATATACTTTGCTAATATCACTTCATGTTATACTCCTGCAGAGCAGCTCTGAGAGTAGTAGAAGAAAATTAAATTTTACAGCAGTGAGATAATATGGCTCAAACCATCAAGCTAGTGGAACCTGAATTTTAACTTTAGCCTGCCTTCAAAATCCAACCAAGATCTTTTACTAAAACTGCCTCTCTAGAGCAAGATGAATAGAAGTAAATGGATATTATAATATAAGTGTGTCAAATGCAAAACTTTTTGTTTGCAGACTGTCTTATTTAAGAACATATTTCAAATCTCTTTTCTATTTTATTTATTTTAATGTATTCTATGATAATAAAACCATCAATGACTAAAAATCCAAACTTATATAAATGATATATTAAGAAATTATTCTATTAATGACTGTCTTATTAAAATGTATTTATTTAAGTGTCTACTTCAGTGTATGTTTCCATTAAAATTCAATTAATAGCATTTGCTATCCTGGATATTGTTTCTATTGCTGCTGATATTAAAGAGAAGACAAGGTAGTTTTAATTTGAAAAGACTTAAATTCATTAATGACAGAGGAAGCTAAGACAATTAGAAACAAAAGCAAAAATAAAATAAGAAGCATACTAAAAATATATGTTGCTTTGAGAGTTGTAAAAATAACTAAGAAACTCATTGCCAGAGTGGGACTTAAAGCATAAGGATAGATTGAATACTAGAAGGAAAAGGATAGGTAGAATGGAATTTACTGTAACTCCTGTACATTTACTGAGATCTTCCTGATGTCAAGTAGCCTCTTGCTTGACATATGAGGTGTTAAAGATGAAGCTAAAAAAGGAGGAGTCTATACTATGTATTGCCTTGAAAAGAAAGCTAAATTGTTTTCACTTAATTGAGGAAGTCATTGATAGATTTTGACCTGGTAAACTATATATTAGGTTGCTCTGAGACTGGTGGGTAAATTGATCAGATTCAATAAAGGGGAGACTCTTGAGATATTCTAAGCAAGAAATAGCTCTGTCTAAACTAGAAAAATAGCAATGGAAATGGAAAGAGAGAATGGATAGGAAAAACAGTTCTGTATTAAAATGTACAGGACATAGCAATTTAGTTAAGGAAAGGAGAAAGACTCAGTACATGAGAAATTTTTAGGACAGAGTCAGGAAAGAAAACTCATTCACAGGTGGGCAAGAGTCTCATGAGGTCAGTTTTCAAGAAAATATTCAGTGCTTAAAAATAATAGCATATCGTGTATCTAGAGTGGGCGATAACTATTTTCCTTGACTAGCTAAGGAATGCATCTATGTTAACTGAAGAATGCTTATCTTATGGAAGAGATTATACAATTATGTAGAGTCAATGATACTTTTTAAAGGAAATTTTAAGGTTTAATGTAGCTTCATACTGATATCAAGATATCTCATGGCTTTAGATCATGTTTAATGCCACTAATAAAAAGTTATGGTCTGATAAACATTATTGCTATGATAATGGATTACACTTTATCCTTTTTATCTCTATTGATGAAGGAAAGATAGAATAGAATTTTTCCTTAAAAAATAGTGTCTGTCTTAATAAAAGAACACAGGGAAGTCTATAAAAGTGAGTGTTTTTCAGTTGGAAACTAAGTATGCCTTACAAAATGGCATTTCTTCTGGTAAGGCGAGATAAACAAATACCAACATATAATATTTTATCTAATCTGCAAAGCCCTGAACATTTGGTTTTGTAGTAATCTTCACTTTACATATGAGAACATTTAGGATTAGAGAATTTAATTAATTTTGTCCAAATTAAGCATCTGGCAAGAATTTCTGGATGAAGACAGCTACAGTGATAATCTTAAAGGGCAAATGAATGAATTCAGTATAAATTCAGGTGTGAGAGCCAAACAGCCTGGTGATTGATTTTGAGATCAATTAGATTTACAAGCAGGAGTTATTTAGGCTGGCTCCAATGTTTCTAATGTGCAAATTAAGTGTAAATTTGTTTCATTTCCCGACATAGGGAATATATGAGGATTATATGTGGGAGAAGAGATGAAGTGTTTGCGCTTATTCAAGGGTGTCAATTTAATGGACTGCTTCTTATGAGGATCAGAAGGCTTAGAGAAAGGACTATAGTGGAGAAAAATTTTTGAAGTCATCAGTTATGAATTAATCATTAAAGACATGAGTGAGTATGTAATATTGTCCAAAGAGGGTGTGTAAGAGAAAGGACTAAAAGGCTATGTGTGGCATCCAAGGGAGTAGCAGTGATCAAGGGGAGGGCAAGGAGGGATTCACAGAGCAGACTGATAGGAGTGTCCAGAAAAGAGAAAATCCTCAGGGCACATATCAATTTCATTTTAGAATTCAGTGATGTCACCTCTTGTTGAAATAGCTATTATGGTATTACATTGCCTCTCTTCTCTGTCTGTAGTATATTACATGGTACACTTTACATTTCCCTTGGGAGGAGAAATGAAAATTCATTGAAATTGCCAGTTCTTGATCTATTGATAATGGTATTTGTTATCTTGTTCATAAGTCTATAGGTACATTTTAATAGAACGACTGTATAAATTTTCAAAAACAAGCATTTAATTGTTATATAGTGCTGAGTGGTTGGGACAAGGGGAGAGAGGGCCTGTTATTGTTTTGTCTTGTAACTCTAATTTTATCCCAGGAGTCATTTATAATTAGGGCTGATAGTAACCTTGGAAGGATTATACAGATCTATACCATACCAAAGTGTCACCCGAATAGTCTAAGTAGGAGAATTAATGTAAACTATAAATATCTTGGTTGGTAGAAATTTCTGCCATAGGAGTTTGTATCATATATGCAATAACAATGAATTGACAAATTGAGTCATGTTTCCATAGACTATTTCATGAGGTATTGATTATTTGTTTCTTAATTTTTATACAGTAACGACATACTTACTGTGTGAAAAAATTCATAATAGTATCAATGATCTGTTATTACCTATTCTGTTAATTATGTCAGTCAACTTTGAAAGAACCCAAATAAAAATAAATAACATATCCATCTTTGATGAAATTAGTTATGCCATATTTACTTGTAATAGTTTTTTTAATTTTCTCCCAGTTTTAATTGGGAGCAATTTTAAGGTGAAATAAAAAAGTCTGAAAAGATGACCTTCATAGACATGTTGAAAAGTAATTCAGAAATATTAAAGAATTGTTTGGAAAAATAGCAGCAGTATATTTAAGGTTGTTCAAGTTGTTCACTGAAGGAAGCAGTGAATAAGAGTACAAATTTTGGTGGATTCTTGTTTCAGTTCTAGAATAGAGATTGTTCAACTATTTTAGCACTTAAGTTCAAACTAAGTTCGTAATATCTGCAGTACTGTGAAGCCATGATCTGTTCCATAATCCATGGTTGACCTAATCCACGCATCTAGAGAATTACTTGCATTATCAACATTTTGTTATACTCTTTCCTGATCTTAATTTTGATCTATGAGTAGTAATTTAACATAATATAAAGTATTTCTAAGTATATTTAAAGAATCTTCCCCAAAGTGGTATATTTTAAAGGTAGACCTTCTGATACTGTATTTCTCTCATTTAATTCATTGTCTATGCTAATTATATGTTAGATTACTTTTGCTTCTTTTCGAGGTAAATAAGGACATGTATGTTCTTGAACTTATTTGAATAGAACTTTATATCAAATACTTTTTAGATTTCTATAATCACGATTCTGTTTTAAGCATATATACATTTTCTTTAATTTGTAGCTATTGAAGGATTTACCTTATTTACAAAAAATACTTTATTCTTCTTTATTTCACTATGTTAGTAGTAGTTTTTATAGAGGGATGAATGGGCTTGTAATGTTTATATCTTAAAATCTAATTTTCTTGTCTGTTACAGGTTTTATTGGGATTTAATAATGCTTATCATGATGGTTGGAAATCTGGTCATCATACCAGTTGGAATCACATTCTTTACAGAACAAACAACAACACCATGGATTATTTTCAATGTGGCATCTGATACAGTTTTCCTTTTGGATCTGATCATGAATTTTAGGACTGGTACTGTCAATGAAGACAGTTCTGAAATCATCCTGGACCCTAAAGTGATCAAGATGAATTATTTAAAAAGCTGGTTTGTGGTTGACTTCATCTCATCAATCCCAGTGGATTATATATTTCTCATTGTAGAAAAGGGAATGGATTCAGAAGTTTACAAGACAGCTAGAGCACTTCGCATTGTGAGGTTTACAAAAATTCTCAGTCTCTTGCGTCTGTTACGACTTTCAAGGTTAATTAGATACATACATCAGTGGGAAGAGGTAAGATATCCTTTTCTATTTTAAAGCACTGTATCATGAGATTGTTTACTAAAACTGTTTTTAAATGAACAACTGTATGCTGTATAGTGTATAGTGAGTTTTATGAAATTCAAAGAAAAAAATTATTCTTTTTTGGTATGTGATATATATTTGTATATTTAAAAGATATGCCTAAATACTGGATTTGAATCAACTGAAGAATTATTGATTATAAAATAGTTTTTTATGTCAGTCATTCTTTTAAAAATACACTTTAATAAAATTTTAAATCAGTGATATAACCCCTCTTCTACCATTAGATTTTAACAATCTAACATGAATATATCACATATCATCTAACAAAGATGTGTAGTACCTGCTAATCTACTTTGTTTCACTAGATCCATGAGATGATATATATTTACTTCCTCTAATGCTGAAATTCCAGAGAATTTATGTTTGGATAACACACATTATTTTTTGAGTATTTCCAAATTGTTATATAAAGACTAACCTTAGCATAATAATTTTGCTCATTGTTTTGCTTTCTCTATACTTATATATTATAGTTTTCCCAGTTGTTTTGCTTTCTCTATACTTATATATTATAGTTTTCCCAGTTGTTTTGCTTTCTCTATACTTATATATTATAGTTTTCCCAGTTCATTTCATAATAATGAAAAACAGCATATCCAGGAGAGAAATTATTTCATAGAAAACACAGATAATACAGTTTATCAAATAAGGTGAATTTGGCTAATATTTTATTAAATAGGCCCTTGCTGTTTGTAGGCTGTTGGTGGGACCTGACAGGACTCAACCAGCTGGAGTTTCTGAATATCTGAGTTAAATGTTCCTAATTCCAAATTCTGCATATTACTCTAATGACCTTCTTTTCCATCTAAATTTATCTTTCTAAATTAGTTATAACTTGAATTTTATTGATTGCATAAAAATGAGGGTCAAAAAGACCTCCAGAACGCCTCAACCTATACCAGTAAGAACAATATGTTGGTTGTGCATGAATTTTCCCTTTACTCACTACAAAAATTCTTTTCTGCAGTTTTAGGATGAATTATATCTTGGAATTTAGGTTTAAACAAATTATAAAATTGAACTTTTGTGAACATTAATTCTACTTTCTATGAGGCTATAGCAATTTTTTGTGCATGCTTGTCAATGACATTTTGGTTCACAGGATTTCAGGAAATGACATGTAGTAATAAAAGTACAGAAGACATTGCTGAAAAGGCATAAAAATGAATCATTCTTAAAATATGGATATGGATTATTTTAAAATCAAATAAGCACACTTGATAAATTGGATTCATTTAGTAATGTTTCTCTATATAGCACACTCCATTAAAATATAATAAATGGTTGTCAAGACATTATATCAGTTTGATATTAACATCAAACCAAGATGATTATTGATAATAATAGCTAATATATATTTACGCTTGATATATGTCATTGTGTCATTATATATATTATTATGTCTATGATTTAGTTTCATTTAATCTTGCTAGGTCACAGTTAGCAATAGGTGGAACTGGGATTCTAACTTTGGCAATCTGATTCCAGAAACAAAGCTCCTAACCCCAAACTAGAAAACTTCTCACTACAACATGCATTCTTTTCATGAATGCATATTAACTCCTCTACTTTCTTTTCCATATAAATTTATTTCTTAGTTATTGCCTGTATTAAAACTAGAATCCAAAATCTTTTGATGATAAATAACTACCATCTTCTCATTTCATAGAGTCAATAAGAAATTGAAAGAAACTTTTCAAAATTAAGATTGTGGTCCATCAAACACAAGGAGTGAATATTTAGCTCTTAGACATAGTCACAAATATTATTTTAATGAATACTATGTGAGAAGAAAATACACTGATAAAAAATCCCAGTGAATTAAAAATACAGTGGACATTGTGAATATTTTTATTGTCTCATCATTTATAGTTTAACCCAGTTTCCCTCGAGAATGGCAGCAGGATGAACAGATGGCTTCCTATCAGGTAAAATGGAGACCATGTGGACAGAGAAGAGGACACTCCTTAACATTGATGTCCTCTCTTTCCTGGAAGCAGTCAGAGGCACCTAGATCTGTGTAACATCATGCTGTTTTAAAGATGCCATGATATTATTCAAAATCATGAGTTCACTGCTATCCTTACTGAAAAATGTAATTTAATATGCACTTACAGATATTTGATAGTCACACATATTGAAGACAGACTTGTGAGTTGGTAAGATTTTTCTTATAAATAAATGACCTTGATAATAAGCTTGTTTAAGTGAAGAATATACTTTTGGTTATATGATATCCCAATGTAACATCACTTACATAATGGATATAGACTGTCTTTAGAAATACTTTCAAACCAGGAAAAACAACTATAATTAAGCCAAAATTTAATGCAAATTTATTATTTTATCGCCTATATGGTTTAAACCAAAATAGAAAAGAAACTTGAATGGCTCCAAATTGGTAAGTCCCTATGTGATTTTTATAAATGCCACCAGGATGTGTTTACATGTAGAAGTACAACACAAATAAATCATAGAAGTTGCTCGGTAAAGATCTGGAATAAGACTGCAGAGGAAGATGTAAGTTCACCCACATGTCTTTGAGTTCTGAATGTTTTAGTCCCAAGCTGGTTAATGCTAAATTCAGCAAATTTGGGGAAGTAATGTGTGAAATCTGGAAGCTGCCACTGTTCTAAATGAATCATTCCCAAGAAAAGTGGCTGCTTTCTATAGGAAACTGCTTCTATCTTCAATAATACATTTTCCCCAGTCTGAATTAGTTCAACTGAAAAACAACAAGAAGTGCCAAAGCCAGATACATTGGAGAAACATTGTGAATGAATTACGGAAACTTTAAAATTTAGCCCTTATGTTACTATCAAGTTGAATGTATTGGCTAACACAGGGAAAGAGCTGATTTGACCAACTAATTTATGAAACACTTGGTGTTAAGAATTCAGGAAGAAAGTTGTTTTCATGAAGCTATTATGAGATCAATGACTTTCAGATGTAAAAATAGAGCTCTATGACACTATACTAAAACTTATATTTATTTTCAGGTGAGGTGAAAATCTGGGGCAATTAGTTAGATAAACCAGGCCAAATTATTCTTTTTTTCTGTATTCTTAAAAAAACTCAGGTGAATCTTTCTTATTCTTGTATTTTGTATTTTCTAAATTCAGCATTATTGCCACTATTATTGTATTTCAAGTTAAGATAGTGACCAAGCCAAAATATTATTTTAGAACATATCACAAAAGGTACTAATTCTCTGCGGTCCGCCTAAAAGATTCATATGGTGAGGAAATACCCATAAATTAAATTGGATATTATTAATAATTTGTGACAGTCACAAACCACTGAAGAGAATAAACAGTAAATTAAGTGATAAAGGGTGCTATTATTCAGTTTGTAAAGATGAAGAATTCCAGAAATGTTGAATGCTACATTTGCTGTCCCTAGACATTTTATCAAAGGGGGTGATGCTTGAAATATTAGAGATTTAGGAGATAGTAACTGAAAAGAGAAATGCTGCTATGTAATGATTTTCTATTGGTAGTACTCTCTGTCATATGAAGCATAAATTCTTCATGGGTAATGTAAAAGAATTGTGTTAAGTGCTTGATATTTGCATAATAATTATGACTTTAGAATACTTCATCTAGTATTTTATTTTCTATTTTTCATTTACTACCCCCTTAATGTTACATGTATAGATTTGAGTCATAACATATCATAATTCACTAAATCCATTTTGAGGCAAGAAAGAGGGCATGAGTTTCTGATCTTTGTGGATGAATCGATAATCCAATAGATAGCAATTTCAGATTAATATAGATAACAATTTCAGAATTTTATAACAAATTCTTGAACATTGGAATTCTCTCTAGAAATCAATATTTTTGTGTTGACTTAGAGATAGATTTATATGCAAATTGTGTTTAACAACAGAACATTAATGAAGGGATTTATTCTATGGGCAACTAATACAGATTGCACTTTCTGAGTTTGGTTAATTTTAGCATTCTAATGAGTTTAGATTAGAAAATAAGTCTTGCTATAAATTGTCTGTATATAATTATACAATTCATATTCTAACTACTTTCATGTTCTAGAAAACATACAGAATTTTAAGACTTGCCAATAGCAAACACCAGTACTTTCCTAACTTGCCCCCACTAGAACTTAGAGAGGCTCTCGATTGCCTATCACATCTAATCTGTGTTTCTTCACTGAGCCTTTCCAGAAGACTTTTCCCTAGTCTCACCATTGTCACTTCATATTTGCTTCCTAGAAATTCCTTTCTGTTTGTTTTTCAATTTTACAATGCCTCTTCCAGAGAATAATTCCTCTATTTCTTTAATTTTGTATATTTTATACCTTATATTTGGAAAACATTTATATCACTCATTTAAAAATGAGGTTCAAATTCATCTCCAAAAAATATTTCATATTGATGGGCTGTAGACCATAGAATGGTCAGTACCTTTACTTTGAACAGTTCTACTTTGCTCTGCCTGCATTTGTTCATATTTAGAACTTGATTGCTATAGCTTACATATATACAGTTTCCTTTTCTTTGACGGGATATAAATCTGTAGAGAGGAGTCAGGAGTCAGTGTCAACCTTGAATCTTGTACATTTTAACAGTTCTAAACACAGTACATTTTCTAGCATGTCTTGCCATTAAATACATGGCAAAATAAAGCTTTTAATACATGGCTATTTTCTACTTTCTAAATCTGTTGAGTAATTTCAAGGAAATAGTCTTTACTTCCAATCATTTACTCAGTAGTTTCTATGTACAGATGCTGCACATGACAATACAAAGCATATCCCAATTGTGTAAGAAAAATAGACATGAGCAAATAGTCATAGATGGTGGGGTAAGTAGTAACATAAAGAAGGGGTGAACAACCACTTCTTGTTGTTTTTTCCCTTTAACATGATCAGAGAACTTCAGAGATACTTGAACTGAGTTTCCAAGTTGTAGTCTGGATAACCAAGATGAACGAAATTGACCAGATGAATGCATTCCAATATGGCATGAAGTACAAGTAGCCTAGCACAGTGGTTTTATATTTCCAGAACCTAGGCTGTGAAGGCTGTGAGAAAAGGGACAGAAATTTGTGCTAACGTTGGACTTAATATTAAGTGTCATTGAGGAATTTTAGGTAGATATTTACATTTTATATGCTAAAGAGTGAAGAGGATTGGAAACTATTGAGGATTGATAAATTGATCAATTTATAAATGAGAAATTTATCAATTATTTGCATATTTATGTACAGCAAGGGTTAAAAGCAGGACTTTTTTAGATATCTCAAGTAGATTTTACTTGTAAGTAATCTAGCACTTGAAATGTTTGTATCAAAAAATAAAAAATGATAAGGTTTATATGTCTGTTTTGAAATGTTTTGCAATTTAAACATAAATTACATTTAATATGATTAATATATTAATAAGTCATATTATAATATCAATATCACATTTGTCCCATTGAGACAATTGCATTTGAAATTTATATATCACATTACTGGAAGAATAGTGGGTGAAATGAATCCTGTAGTAGGATTATTGGATATATTAAAATATATGGATATTTATTTGAATTGTACCTTTTATTTTCTATTTACTCTAGGGAGAAACACTTGAAGTGACTTATTTGTGCCTACAAACTTAATAGAACAATTATAAAGTTTGTATGAAATATATGGAAATTATTGAAATTTAATGTGAAGCAATCCTATGATATTCATAAATAGAAAATTTATGACACTGTCATGGTCAGATTAGCACAATGACTAACTTTAACAGTAATACACATGCATGAGTTGCCTAATTTTGCAGGTACTTACTGATTCTGCTAAAGGCCACTAGGTGTCCTCTACCGGTTGCATTACTTTAGGGTTCTATATTCTAAAATATCAAAATTGCATTTAAAGTTACTCTCTCAGGATAATCTAACTACTTGGCTCCCATGGCTAAATAAAATGGGTGATGGTGGATATTCATATAAAAATTGTTTTTTTTTATCTTATACTTTCAGAGTAAATAAAGAATTGATTAAGTTCCTTTTCAGTAGAATCATTTTTATTCTGAAAGAAATATTTTCAGAGTGGGTTTCAGCATTATATTTTAACAGATACTCTGAAGTTTTAAAGTCTAATGTAATGATTTATTTGGCTGAAAAATGTTGATAAATCAAGACAATTATGAGATTTACAAAGGGGATGTGCATGTGTGTTTGAAGTATGATGTTATAATTTTATGAATACTCTTTTCTCAGTGCCCCACAACAGATTTGTAAAACCCTGATGCTTTGAAATAGACACCTTCAGATTAATAGTAAAATACAGTATCAAATTTGCAATGTTCAAGACCCTATTTTAAGTTTAAAATATTAGGCTTTTTTAATACCCTGTCATTGGCCAATCTATATTCCTGCTTTGCCTGTTTTTGTACATTTCCATGGCTTTATGTTGATGACAACCAAATTCATATCCAAAGTTTCAAAGTGATGTACCTCCGTGCCTCAATGTGTGACAGCTCTACAAAGATAACTCTGAGTTCCTTTAGCTCATTATGTTCCTTTCCTCATCAAATCTCCTTTTTTACTTATTTTCTGTTGCCTAGGTCAGAAATTTAAGAGGTATTTTTGACTTCTCCTTTTCTTTCAATTTTCATAGTTAACAATAACCAAGTGCTACATGGTTTTACTTCTTGAAAGTGATTTGAATTTTATACTTTTTTACTCAGTTCTCTCTATCATCATCCTAGTCCAAATCAATTAGTCATTTCTTATACATATTTTTATTAAAAAGCTGCTAGATTTTTTTTTAAAGATTTATTTGTTTATGCATGCAAGCACTGGGGTACATACAGGCCAGAGGTGTGGGAGGGTGAGAGGATTCACCACAGAGAGCAAGAAGCAGAACAGGCAGATCAACAGAAGTACACTGCTGAGGGGAGCAGCGGGCACAGCAGGAGAAGTCTGCTGAACCATGTGGGTCCCCTCCCTGGCCGGCAGCAGGGATCGAAGTCGTGCTGCAGTGGCTGCGGTTTGCTTCAACCCACTGCGTTGCCCAACCCACTGCGCCACCAGGGAGGCCCAAATGCTGCTAGATTTTAAATTTCAACCTTGCTGTCTTCCAAGAGCCTCAATACTGTTATTTTTTGAAGAGCAAATATTACTATGTCATTCATCTACTGAAAATGTACGTGACTTTTTATTATCATTAGGGCAAAATCCAGATTTTAAGGTCTTTTGAAATCTGATTTTTGTTTTTAAACTATGGTGAACCTGTTTATGTTTGTCAAATGTGCTTTTTTAATGCCTTTACATGTGTTTCTCATTTTCCCTAGAACTTTGTTTCTTTTGCCAACACCTCTTTATCAATCATGTTTTGTTGCTTTGATTTGCATTTTAAGCTTTCTGGGGTAGAATAGAATAATCTCCCAGATAAACATTAATTTCACCTATAATATGCTAGCATAGCTCCAGGTGATTTGGCTTTGTAATATTCATCACTTTTGTAATTTCTCATAAACTGTGCCTTCCCAACTATATTTTAAATCACAAAAGGACAGAGATCATAGCTTTCCTGTATCTTCAGCTCTGAGTATACTGTTTGGAAAATAATGAGGCCCAAGAAAACTTAGATCAATTAAATTATGCGTTCAAGAGAATTTCAACTCAGTAGAAAAAGTAAGCATGTAAACAACAGAGACACAGGAGTGGAGTGTCTTGAATCAATGTTAGAAGCATTTATGATATGACAAGAAAGCAAATTGAGATATATATTACCAATATGGTGTAGGGTAGAAGAGAGGCATGCTAAACGTGACTACTTTGAAAACTAAGTTTCAAAGTCAATGCCTAAGTCTGGAAAATACTCCAAGAGAATTTAGAAATCACAACAAAATCAGCAAAGTTCCTCATAAATGATAGCAATGATCATAATTTTCTGACCAATCTTATCAAATTATCTTGAGATGTTAAACATTCTTTGTTGCTATAAAATTTACATATGTAAATTATTTGTATTAAAAATGTTCTACCAGTTTAAAATATGAAAAATCTCATCAGATCCCCCAGCTCTTGACTGCCCTTTAGTGTGCTGACTGATTTTCTAAATATTAGAAATATTAAACTTGCTATTATCAATTATTTCTGTTCAAACTGTCCCCAGTGGAGAATTAAAGTTGCAAATGAGCTGGATAATTTAGGGCAAAATACATTCAACCTCACGATTATCTGAAGTTTTTGGGTAAAGATCTCAGTTTTTCTTTTTTATTAATACTGTCATAACATATTATGGCTACTGCTATTTTAGAGTGAAAATTGGGACTACCATTTGTTCATGAGTATTGGACACATGATTTGTGATAGAATTCTGTTTTAAATTTGAACTCTGTCCCAACTGTCAGAGTATTTTGTAATGAACATCTGTTTGCTTTTATTATCTGGTTATTTCAATTGAACAGACCACTTAGGTTGGTCTTATATACCATGGTCCTCCTGTCTACAGACAAGATAGGTGTGATGACACATGACAGAAATTGGGTACAGAAGCACCCAAGAATATTTTGTTGTTACAATGAAGTGAAATTATACTTCTCTGAAGGAAATGTTGAATATACTTATCTAATCATAAATGGAAAATGTGGGCTTTTCATTGTAAGCTTCTAACAATTCAACCTTTCTCTTTAGTCAGATACAATATCGAAAGTGTTTTTGTTAATTTGAAGTGTCTTAGAAAACAAAATTGTATTTGCTCAAAAGTAGTGGTTGATTCATATTTCACTGAGAAAAGCTTAACCATTGAAATATATCAGAAATTGTTACAGGAAGTTTTCTAAGATATTATAACTGTGTTATGAAAGCTCAAGAATAAATAAAATTAGAATCCTTTAATTGCACTGGGTAATAGCTGAGAAAGACCTACTTTGACTTCTCTTTCTGTCTTGCTGATGTATGCACTCTAGATTTTGTATTAGAGGAGTCGTGTCTTAGTGTGAAAAGAAAATACATTTGCTTGGTTATATAATTCTGGTGGCTATTTTGAGTTAAATCTGCCATTTAGGCCATTTTTTTTTTTTTTATGAGAACAAAAATCTTTTTCTTATCACATCTTAAAGTGAAAGCAGACATTAGACTGAGGATACTAGAAACTAGTCTCAAGTTTTTATATTATTCAAAGCAGCTGTAAAATAAGATAATGCTTGTGTGTATTTTGAGGTAGTCTTACCTATCAGGAGCGTAGAATAAGAAAGGGTTACCGGGTGAGATTGGTCATTAGTAGAGATATTTGCAATAAAGTGCTAATTTTATCTTAATGTTTTGCTTGTTTTAATGTTGCTGCTGAGAGAGGTGAATTGGTTGAATATATAAAATAAAGTAATTTTAGCTGATTCAAAATGAAAATCAGACATACGGTGCACGTCATTCCAAATATTTTCCTTCCATTTAGAAAATGTGGGTGATGGTTTCTACATAGAATAAAGAGATGTTTTAATAAAGAGAAAAATTCATGTGAAGGTGCTTTATAAACTCTAAAATGGAATGCTTAAAGTGCCCATTAATGTAAGTAGTCACATTATTTCATTGACATTTTCACAGAATTGGTAAGGATGGCTTTCCCATTTTCTTGAATATCTTTATCATACCAGAGTGTAAAAGGTAGAATTTGGTTTGTGGTTAGTAGATGTTTTGGTATTTAAAACTTAAGAGTTATAACTACCTAATAGTATCTAATAATAATCTTGGATAATCAACTTCTTGTGGAACTTATACTGTTTTAGTATGGGAAGAGCATTTCTCCATCGTGTGAAAATTTTCATACCCATGATACTGAGAAGAAAGATTAATATTCACAGTTGGTTGGCATTGAGTTACAGGCATTTAAATTCACTGCTTTTAATAATGTGCAATTGAAAATATACCCCCATTTTTATCTAATCTGAAATTTAGAAAAATGCAACTTCATTTAACCCTGCCCTTCACCACTCTTTGTTTTCTTGTAGTAGCAAAATAGTTTTGTATTGACAGCAATTTCCAAAAAATGCTAATAAAATTTATCAACAGAGTTTTTGAAGAATTTCCAGATACATCATATTTTTTACTCAGATCAGTTATTTACTTTAAAATAATCTTATAACATGTAAGACTCCTTGCATATATTATATATTCATTCTTATGAGATTTTGTAAGATTCTTGTAAGGTCATGACTTGTAAGATCAAGAAGAATTTCTAAATGACTGGTTTTCTGCTCTCAGACATTTCTTGGGAATTTGACATTAATGACCATTTATGTTGTATGGCTTTCTTACTTTAAAAGAATCCCATTAAACTTCAAATATACTTTAAGCCATTACCAGATAACTTATTAGCAAACCATTGGTTGGCTGATAGTGAGAGCAGTTCGTAAGCAGTCAAAAATAATTCTTTATACAGAAAAATTAGGTTTATGAGTATGAATGTTGCCACTTGAGGGAGGAAACTTACATTTGTGTGAGAGAGGGGTTCTACCTGTATGCAGGTAGTTGGGTGCAGACCAGACAGAACAGCAGCAAGAGATTAAAAAAACAAAAATTCACAGTTTTACTGAATCTTCCTTTTGCCAAATTACGAGCATTTGCCTAATATGAAAGATGAGTGTTTTAATTTTTCTTAGTATTAATACTGGGAGTCTTACCAACTAAATCATGCATTGCCTGTCTTCATTGACATGAATTTAGAAAATGACTCAGTGACTTCAGATGAAAAAAATATCCTTTTAGCACATGTTTTTGGAGAGATTTCTATTTAGTAATATATATTTATTATTTATAAACTTAAATGTCTGATTCTATACATCCAATTAAACATTGCATATATAATTGTATACTAAACTATTCTAAATCAAAATGAGACTAGGCAAATAGTTTCTGACTTTTCATTTGTAAACTTCACATCTTTATATTACTATCAAATATATTATAATCAAATATATGGTATATCAAATATACCATATAGCCACCACCAGATGCTGAGCACTGATAAGAGATGAGGTATTGGGGTGACAACAATGGAGCTACCAAATGACATTCTTTCTAAGCTTGCAAAGTGCATAGAAGGCTAATGGACAATAGACACCAGAGGGAACTGACATTTTACCTTGGGTGACTCCCTCAGAACTGTCTGTTGGGTATATCAATTATAAAGCATTTTTATTTTACTTAATTTTTGTAAGTGAACTCAACTTTAATAGGCATTTAAATCATTCTATTAATGGAAGTACTATTCCAAGCTTCAAAACATCAGATTTAGTGTGAATTTAATAATTTATTTAATGTGGATGGATATTTGCATAATTTAATTTCTTAACTTCCACACTAAAATGGATTAAAATGCTTTATTTTTAGACCTTTGCCCAATCAAATAGAGAAAAATAAGTATTATGAATATATGCTATTATCAGGATAATTACTTTACTGGCAAAATTTATTGTACTTGAAATTTTAAGAACTCTTGAAATACAAGCATTAAACTACCAGATCTTAAGTGTGACTCATAATATATCCATTTTACTTGGAATGTACTACTTTGAACTTATTTTTCAAGCAATTCAGATTTGAAAATTACTTAAAAATCAAATACTTATAATTCTTAAGCTATTGCTAAAAATTGCTATCATATCTTCAGTCATTTTTTAATTCTATGCCTTGTTACAATGTACTGAAACTTGTTTTATGGCTGAGAGTAGGTCTTAGTGAATATTCTGTATTTACTCTGCTTTTTAAAAATGTGTTTTCTGCTGTTAATGGTTAAAGTGTTTTATAATTGCCAATTAGGTCAATTAATACTTTTGTACAAATAGACTACATCCATAGTGATTTTATAATTGCTCATTCTGACAGTTTTGAGAGAGGGATATTAAAATATGTGTCTGTATTTTGATTTGTTCATTCCTCCTTTCAGTTCTATCAATCTTTACTACACATACTTTGAAATTATGCTATTAATTTCATACATAATTAGGAGGACGTACACTCTTAATGTCCTCATGATGAGTTCTTATCTTTATTAATATAAAATGACCCTTTTTATTCTGATATATACTTTATATTTATTAACCATTCTATTTCAATGTAATACAATTATGATATTTTTCCATGTTTTATTTTTGACCTATTTTTATTTTAAAGTAAGTGTCATATATGGCATATAGTTGAATCTTGCTTTCCTTTTTCAGATTTAACAGTCATGACTTTTTAAACTATTTGCATGTAATCTTTTAGTTGAATTTAAATCTACCATCCTGGTATGTTATTCTCTTTATTTGATATATATGTTGTTAATTTTTCCTCTTTTCCTGCCTCTTTTCATATTAATTTGATATTTTTTATGATTCTATTTTATCTCCATTTCTACTATTAAATTAGTAGCTGTCCCTCAGTTTTATCCCAGTGGCTGGTTTAATGTTTATAATACACATTTTAGCTCATCATATATTATATTAAATAATTTTGTATATTATTAAAAGATTGTATCATTTTATATTTAAAACAGTTTATTTACATTGCTCCCCTTGGGCAATTATCATACAATTTATTTCCATCTTTGTCATGAATGCTACTGTATATAAATTGATAATTACCTTTTCGAGTTTTTTTAGTTGTGAAATTGTTTTTTATTCCTTTGCGTAGATCCGTATTCTATCTGGTGTCATTTCTGCCTTTTAGCCTTTGCTGTAGCACTGCTCTACTGTTGAATTTTCTCAGCATTTGTATGTATGGCCGTCTGCTTGTCTCAATTTTTGAAAGGAATTTTTATCACATATAAGATTCTAGGGGGACTTTTTAATACTTCAGATAGTTTACTGAATATTTTTCTGCATGCCTTTTTCTGATGGGAAGTTTGTTGTCATTTTGTTTATTTCACTGAATATGACTTTTTCCTCTGAAAGATGTTTCTCACTATCATTATTTTTTAAAAACTTGATTTTTATTTGCCTTATTATGGTTTTCTTCATGTTTCATCTTGGAATTGTTGAGTGCCTTAGACTTGTGGATGTTTTCACTGAATGTGTAAAAATGTTGGCCATTGTTATTTTCTACATGTATTTTCTGTTCCAACTTCTTTTTCTTCTTCTTTTTTTTTGGCCTTTGTGTTACTTCATTAGAATGTGAAGATTAATCCTCAGTTAGAGACTAGAGGGAACCCTTCTTAGATAATGAACTTTCTGCCTGACAAATTTCAGTCACCTTGACCTCCCAGACTCGAAACTGTCTTGGACAGTCTTGTGACGTAACCTGTCTTGGACCTAGACTTTCTCTCAGCTCTGCGAGACTTCTGAGTCCTATTTGGGTTCACTTTATCTGCATCTTGCCCTGAAAACTCTCTGGGCAGTGAAGTGGTGTAAAGTGAGGGCTTACTTACTTTATTGCTTTTTTCTTCCAGGGACTATTGTTTCACTATCTAAAAACCATTATTTTGTGCTCTTTGTCAGATTTTCTAGTTGTTCAAAGTAGGAAAGAAAGCTTGGTTCTTACTATTCCATTATGGTCATAAACAGAATAATATGCCCATTTTAAATTAAAGTATCATTTTATGGAAAGATTTTTCATTTCATAGATGATATGATTTATTTTTTTTAAAGATTTATTTATTTAGGCATACAAGCACGGGGGTACAGGCCAGAGGTGTGGGGGTGAGGGGGTGAGAGAATCCACCAGACAGAGTGGGGAACAGCACAAGCAGATCAACCGAAATACACTGCTGAGGGAAGCAGCGGGCAAGGCAGGAGAGGTCAGCTGCGCCATGTGGGTCATCTCCCCAACCAGCGGCAGGGATTTAACTCATGCTGCAGTGGCTGCAGTTTGCTTCATAGTGCTTTGCTTAACCCACTGGGCCACCAGGGAGGGCTTGATGATATGATTTAATTTGAAATAATGTTACCATATTTTTTGCAATTCATCTGGTATAACTACCCGTATATAGTATGGATGCAGTAAAATCATGACATATGGTGTAATTTGTTTTCTACAATTAAGACTATATAGAAGAGCCAAATAGAATAAATATGTGTATCATAAAAAAATTTAATCAAAAAATTTACCAGCTGATCATGCATGCTTAATATTATTCTTAACTAGCCGTGATTAGGCTTTTAAATTTAGGTATTTAAAATGTTAACACTGTAGTTTGTTTGGTCCTATCTCCTTCTGGGATTTCTAGTGCATGGTTAGTTCCATTCAGATAGTTAACTCAATATGCACAATTTGTATGCCAAACATAGGCATGTCCTTTTATTGATAAAGGATTCCAAAAATAATTCTTGACCTCAATATAAAGTAACACCTGGGTTCAGTATATCATGTTGGATGTGTGTTTGTCTCAAGAATTCAAAACATATTCAAGCAGTGTATATCCTCTTTTATTAATTCAAATATCAAAAACCTTTATTATGATAGAACAGCAGTACATTACACAGCATTCTTTTTTTTATTAAAATATTTTAAACTTTACATATACTTGCCATTAATTGTAATCCCCATGTATTCCCCATCACCATCTCACCAGTGCACCATCACCTC
>JAGFMF010011783.1:490253-512984 GCA_019455555.1 Galemys pyrenaicus | reverse complement strand
TTTTTGGTTTCTGTGTCTTTATTGCTGTTATTGTTATTATTATTATTGTTCTTATTCCTTTCCTTGATCTTTATTTGGTTCCCTTATGTTCCTCCTTAGAGAGGAGTAAAATGAAGTAGTGTGAAAGTCTTGATGACATTTTTTCATTCCATTTTTTAAATTAATACTCCAAAGCCACATGTTTAGTGTGTTTTCATTTCTTTTACCATTCGCTGTTTTAAAAAAAATCTGTTCCTGGGTCTATCTAATTCTTAGATCCCCTTCTCCTAGGTACTCATTAGAACTAGTTCTTTTTTTTTTTTTTAAGATTTATTTATTTATATTGGGGCCTCCCTGGTAGCGAAATGGGTTAAGCAATGCACTATGAAGCAGACTTTAGCCACTGCAGCTCGAGTTCAATCCCTGCCGCTGGCCATGGAGGGGACCCACATGGTTCAGCAGACCTCTCCTGCTGTGCCCGCTGCTCCCCTCAGCAGTGTACTTCTGTTGATCTGCCTGTTCTGCTCCTTGCTCTCTGTGGTGAATCCTCTTACCCCCCCACACCTCTGGCCTATCTCCTTCTGATTTATTTATTTATGCATACAAGCCTATCTCCTTCTGATTTATTTATTTAAGGCCTATCTCCTTCTGATTTATTTATTTATGCATACAAGCACTGGGGTACAGGCCAGAGGTGTGGGGGTGGTGAGAAAATCCACCAGACAGAGCAGGATGCAGAACAGGCAGATTGACAGAAACACACTGCTGAGGGGAGCAGCAGGCGAGGCAGGAGAGGTCTGCTACGCCATGTGGGTCTCCTCCCTGGCCCATGGCAGGGATTGAACTTGTGCTGCAGTGTCTGTGGTTTGCTTCATAGTGTGTGGCTTAACCCACTGTGCCACCAGGGTGGGCCCTTTTTTTTTTTTTTAAAGATTTATTTATTTATGCAGAACTAGTTCTAATCTCAATCAAATGGATCTGCCAATGCAAGAATACTTTATAATGAAATTTATTTAGTTAATCTAGTGATTATATTTTAAAGTTATAGTGTCACTGGACAAGGTGGGGGGGAATCAGGGACCCCTCAGTACCATCTCACTGTCCAACAATACAGACAGATAAGCTAAGAGTGAATCAGACTCAGTCCACTGTAACCCACTGTAACCCACAGGGAATCAGGGTGATAGACGAAGGCCTCTCCTCCAAGTCCTGGAAAAGGGTCTTGAGACCCTCTGGTCAAAATTAAAATGAGGACTCCATAGATACTGATGAAGGCAAGCAAGGTGTCATGCTTATGCGTTAGTGAAGGAGCAAGGAAAGAAAATCCAGGGAAACCTCTCTGGGCATTAGACAGGCACTGAAATTCTGGGGATAGCTGATGTGGATTTTAGAGCTGGGATTTGAGAACAAAGGAATTAAATTATACTGGCTGAGAAAGCAAGGACAGTGGACTTGGTTAAAGTCCATTTGTAGTTGCTAGTTATGACTAGCAATCGGCTTCAGTTTATGGTTAAGTAGGACTCTTGGCTACCTTCAAGGTGTTCATCTTATGAAGGCTGTGTGCCTGAAGCTTCAGTTTAAACTGGTCTGGTCTCAAGGTCTTTGACTATTTCCTTCTGGCTCTAGCTCCCTTTTCTTCCTATAGTAGCCAACTTGCTTAGGATGCGTAGTGGGGAAAAACTAGTAAAAATATACAACAGACCTGGGGAATCTATGGTAGCAGGTATTCAGGACTAGAGACCTCAGATTTGTTTATCTACTTGTTTACCAGATGCAGGAACAAAAAAATTTGTCATTATCTCAGTCCTGTGATCCTTCTAGTCTATTTATAGTTAAATGAAAGGTTCAAGTTTTTTTTTTTTTATAGATCTAGACTGAAATACATGCCCACTTTGCATTTGCCCCTTGGTATAAACACAAATAATTGAATCTCTCTAAAGAGTTAAAAATATGAGATTTCTTCTACAATTGATTTCTCAATGACAGTTGACAAGATTACTTTCTTCTAGAGTAGCAGATATTTTTAAGCATTGAACTTTATCCAACAAATGTTATAAAAATTTTGAAACAGAGAAATGTTGACTTTTACAGTGAGCACAGTGAGCACATGTATTCATTGCTAGATTCTTTAACCTTGCTTAACATTGTTGTATCATATATTTATCCTTTTATTCACTAATCAAATTTCTTCTTTTATAAATTTTAAGGAAACTGCAGATATTAGTCTTATTTCCTACATATTCTTTAGCATAGTGATCAATTATAATATCTCAATATTATAAACATCCTATAACATATAAAGTACTTTCTTTGAAATAATATAATTTTATCATATATCAAGAATAAGCATGATCAAATGGTGCAAGTAATACAAGCATTAAGTAACCAATAGAAATTATGTAGTACAGTCCCATAAATGTGGTTCCATTATGATATTTATTATATAACTATTATATATATTCCTTTAGATATTTAGATATGTGCCTGACTTCCTTAATATTTAGTTCATTGATGATCAAATAAGTGACACTACCATAACATTCAAAGTATTAATAATTTCCTTCCTCTAACTTGGTTCCTTCACCTCTGTAAAGATGTGGTTCAATTATCTTGAATAGCTTTTTCAGCTTGAAATTCCATACCTCCCTTTCTCCATCTCAGCAGGTGCACGATTCTGTCCTTTGTGAAAGCAAATAATTTGGAGCTCTTTCAAATTAGTAATCTTTAAATAGTTACTAAAAATGTGGTTAATGGGAGGTAGTAAGAAATTGATTTTCTACTCGTAAGCGTTTTATCTAGAATGCTTGCTTATTAATGCATTTCTGTCCACAAAATACTGTCTACAAACTTTAGAAAAACTTTTTCTACCTTTCTGTAACTTTTTGTATATCTTCATGATTTTTTTCAGAGGTGATTTCTTGAGAGTCTTATGAAAGAGTATATAGTTGAGATTAAAAAAGTGGTAAGAAACATTGTCTCACTCAGTGGCATTATTCAAGTTCAGACTCTTGATTGTCTTTAAACCGGAGTGTGTTATGTAAAAATACTCAATTATTTTAGGAAGACACTAACTTCTATGGTTTTGTTGTTTATTTGTTTTTTTAAGTTCAATGGCAGTCCCTACCTTGATATTATAGGAACAAAGGAGTATTTAGAATAATGGCTAAGTCTAAAGCAAGTCATTAAAAGGATGAAAGAAAACAGTTCACATTTTTGCACAGTATGCAATATGGAATCCTAGGCTGATTATTCTGGGAGAAATATGACACATGTGTAATTTAGTAAGAGGCACCAATCCTGCAATTTAGACACAAAGCCTTTAGCGATTTGGAATGATAAATGGCTGAATTTGCAGGTTCTTCATTTCAATGTCAGTTACCAAGAAGGAACTTGTCATCTAGAGAGGAAGAACAAGATGAAATCAAAATTACAGAATTATATTCCTTCCTGCCTGTAGGCATAGTCATCTTATTCAGCATCAACTCTTAAGCATTAGACTTTGAGAAATATATTTGGAATAGAAATGTAGGTGAATGAATAGACCAAGTTTGTCTTATGTAAGTGTACACAGAAATAGCATGTATATATATTATTAGATGTTTATTTGCAATTGACCTGTATAGTTTTTCACAATTATAAAATTGATAACTGACCAACAATGCAGTGTTGTCTATATACATATGACTGGGGTAAAGTTCTGTTTCTGCTTCTTTTGAGATTTGTAACCTTGTTTAAGGCTCCACTTAGATAGATAGATAGATAGATAGATAGATAGATAGATAGATAGATAGATAGATAGACAGACAGACAGACAGACAGACAGATAGACAGATAGATAGTAGATCTGTCAAATAGATAATTCACGAGAATGTTGTAAATATTAAATGAGCACGTATATCTCTAAAAAGCCCAGGAAAGTGTCTAAACCCAGTTCCTGGAACTTAGAAGAATTTTTTGAATCATGAACACAAAAATTTGCAAGTTTATTTTTCGAAACTATTTTTTTCTATTTGAACAAAGTTAGATGATAACATAGATGGAAAATGAGTTAAAATAGTGTCCTGATGAGCTGAGATTTTCATCTACTTGGGTCTGTAGTAAAGTAATAAATTTCACAAAGTATTCTGAGGTCAAGACTTAGCTCATTGCAGTTTTGTAATTTTTTCTTTTCTTTTTTTTTTTAAAGATTTATTTATTTATGCATACAAGCACTGGGGTACAGGCCAGAGATATGGGGGGGTGAGAGGATTCACCACAGAAAGCGGGGAGCAGAACAGGCAGATCAACGGAAGCACACTGCTGAGGGGAGCAGCGGGCACAGCAGGAGAGGTCGCTGCACCATATGGGTCCCCCGCCCGGCCGGATCGAACTCGTGCTGCAGTGACTGCGGTCTGCTTCATAGTGCATTGCTTAACCCACTGCGCCACCAGGGAGGCCCCTGTAACTTTTTCTTATTTCCGTTGTATTGATATAGTTTGTAGACATATTATAAATATATATCTTTCCATACACATTTAAGCTTCCAAAAATCTGTAGGTTTGGCTTTTTTCCCCCTTGCAAGCTGAGAGCATTTCGAATTTATGATTTTAGAGGTCAAATTTTTAATTAGAGCTCTGCGTATTTTTCCCATTTCACATCTAATCAAGAACAGAAGCATCATGAAATAAATATGTACTACCTTGTAATATGTGTATAGCTAAGTTTGCAGATGGAGTGATGTGAGATGTTAGGAAGATATGGATTAAGGCAAACTGGGGGATTTGGAGTGGTCTAGCTTATCTTAGTACTTGCTGTAGGAGAAGGTAAACCCTTACTACTTATATATGCACTTAAGCACTTATCTAATACTAAGATGTAAACCAGAATCTCTAATAGCTGCCTTTTATTAGATCATGTATTTCCATGAGGAAAAGTAAGGATAAAATTTTGGCCAGGAACCTCAGATGAGAGGAGAGAGGATCATCTCAGAGTCACATAGGTTCCTGGTGGGAAGTCCCTTTTCCCAGAACTGATTCATAGATTCATCACCACAGTCTGTCTGAAACATCACCCAGACTAATGCCTCTCTAAATATAAGAAGTCCTAGACTTCCAAATGTTTCCATCATAAGTCGTCCCAATATATATAGTATCTTGACTTACCTTATACCTTTCCAATGGGCCCCGTGAAGCTAGAAATTATATCAACAAAATCCCTCTGACATTCAAGTCTTTAAATATTCCATTTCTTCCCCCCCGCCACCAAACAGAAACCTATTTCTCAGTTGAGAAAACTGCTTCCTACAGAAGTGGTGGCTTTCTTTTCCTCTGCTCATCATTAGTAAAGTTAAAAAAAAAAAAAGGAAGGTGTGTTGACTCTTTCCTACCATCTCCTTATCCAGTCTGTTGACTCCATTTCAAAAGACACAACATCTAGCCAGTTTCACTTTTACCATTTTGTTTCAAACTACCCTAGTGTCCCACCAGGGCTATTGTAGCAACTCTTAAGTGGTTTCTTTACTTCTGCCTGATCTTATTTTTCACATAGCTGTCAAAATGTTTTTTTGAAAACCTAACCCAAATCATTTCACTTCATGTTCCAATTCCCATGAATTGGCTCCTGAGGTACTATTATTATATGACTCTCCAATAACTTCTAAAATTGCATCTTTTACTGTATAGTCCTTGTTTATTTAAGTTTTTAAAGTTCTACTATTTCCCTGCTGTACCTGTAATTTTCCAAGAACACCCTGACTCATGGCTTTTGCACAAAGTTTTTTGTTTGTATGGTACGTTCTTCTTTAATTTCTACTCTAATGACAAATTGTGAGTGAGAGCTGTCCATCCTACTTTATTTTTTTCATACCACCACACTTCATACGTGTGTGTATATACACCTATGTATATATGTATATATGCATACCTATATGGAGATATATACATATGTACATGTATATGTATCTATACATATAATATGTATATCTATGTGTGTGTATGTTTCTACATTTCTAGAATGAAGCTTTAGGAGAAATGGGATTTCGTTTTACTTTTTGCTTTGTCCTCTTCACCTAGACTAGTTTTTAGGATTTAGTATGTTTATCTTCATTATTTGTTCAAGCAATAGTTAAATTACCTCATCACTTTTTTGAATTATATTAGGATAAATTTTTCACTTTACTTAGTCAGTAATGTTCTCCCTTGTTGCAAAGAAGAACTACCTTTACCCAGTTCTGATGAAATAATAGATGATAGAAAGAAATCAAATGTGGGATAATCCCATTATATTAGTTAAAATCAAGGCTTCTTGGGAATTTCACCTAAGTCAAGAAAAGAATATTATATAATCTGCTTATTAAAACTAGGAATTTTAGAGATAGAAGTGATTTTAGGAATAACTGACACAAAGTGGTAAAGTGAACTTGTCTAAAATGATGAAATTCACTATGAGAAGACAGGATTGCATTTCAGATTCGTTATTCTCCATCCAGGAGTTATTAATTCATTTCACAGTGAATATTTACTAAGTATCTTTTCAAATTATGCTATCAAGGAGAAACACAATTGATGTCCTCAGATAAATCCTATAGTTGCACAGGAGATAAATGTTAAAAGTATTAAAAATTATACATTATTGGGCTGTGTATTCTGAGGAGGAGGTAGCATTTAAAAAGTGTATATTTATGAGAGGTGACTGGCCCAATCTGAAGAATAAAGTAAATCTTCCTAAGGTAGGTGTAAACATGAAGCTAATGGAGTTTTCAGTGATGTGGAGGATGTGTTAGATGTTTATTTGCAATTGACCTGTATAGTTTTTCACAATTATAAAATTGATAACTGACCAACAATGCAGTGTTGTCAATATACATATGACTGGGGTAAAGTTCTGTTTCTGCTTCTTTTGAGATTTTTTTTTTTAAGATTTCTTTATTTAGGGGGGGGTGTAATAAAAAAATTCCTTTATTTATGCATACAAGAGCTGGGGTACAGGCCAGAGGTGTGGGGGGTTGGTGAGAGGATTCATCACAGAGAGCAGGGAGCAGAACAGGCAGATCAAGAGAAGTACACTGCTGAGGGGAGCAGCGGGCACAGCAGGAGAGGTCTGCCTGTTCCATGTGGGTCCCCACCCTGGCTGGCAGGGATTAAACTCGTGCTGCAGTGGCTGAGGTCTGCTTCATAGTGCATTGCTTAACCCACTGCGCCACCAGGGAGGCCCTTCTTTTGAGATTCTTACCAAAGAAGAAGAGGAAGGGGAATATATTTCTGGCAAAAAGACCTGTATCTCTGCATCACCTGAGAGAAGTGCTGTCACTTGACTAAAATATTAGGGGAACATTTGATAACACCAGACTCATGCTTCTGTAGTATTATTGTTATATTGACTACTTTTGAAGCATAATATTCTAAACTATATATGCTCTCTTACATGATTTAATTATAACATAAATGTTCTCCTGCTAGCTCTTTCAGTTTTACAGTGAATTTGCCATTGCCTAAAAAGTTCAGCCTCTCAGCTTGTGTTGAAGGATGTATTTTCACTTTCTTACTCTTTTTTCAAAAAGCCCCTCTGACAATCTAGTTTTTTGTGGCTCATCCTTTTTCATCCAGTTAGTTTCCTATTTTTATTGCTGAGTCATCCAATCAGGCTTAATTGTCTCTCTCTCCAGCTGGCTCTATACTTTTGGAGAAAAAAATTCTGCTACAGGTGCATTTTTTAAAATTAGGAAAATAAGAGTGCCTAAATATGGACACAGCTAGATTTTTTGGGTGAATTCTGAATTTATAAAAGATGATTAGCATCTTTCAACTTTCATCATGGTGACCAATAATTTTGAACCATTCTATTGCAGGCAGACTCATAACACTTACTGAAAAAATATTTTAAAAAATTCTTCACAAGAGTTTTGTTGCTCAGGTCAGAAATCTTAAATCAATTCAAAATTATCACATTTTTTTTTCCCAAAAGGACATGTGATTTGAAATAAAAACATAAACTAAAAACTGGGAGGTTTTGAAATTTATTAAACATCATTCAAATGGAGCCCCCTTTATTTTACATGAAAAACTAAATTTCTATGTAGCTTCATTGTTCAAAAATTGAAAGGTTAATTATTATCTTATTAAGGGAAAAAGGATTATAAGCCTAATACATGGAAGTTTTAGGGTGACTGTTAAGATAAATATGAAATTAACATGTGAAAATTCTAAAATACTTTGTTCCATGAACTTTAATTCAATACACTCTATTGGTCTTTTATAATTGATCCCAATTAATGAATTACATTAAATGGTAAATGAAACTTTTCTTCTGCTCAGAAAAAAAATATATATATATTTTTAATATTTATTTATGCATACAAGAGCTGGGGTACAGGCCAGAGTCACGGGAGGTGAGAGGATTAACCAGACAGAGTGGGTAGCAGAACAGGCAGACGACTGAAACACACTGCCCAGGGCAGCAGTGGGCGAAGCAGGAGAGGTCTGCCTGTTCCATGTGGGTCCCCTCCCTGGCCAGCAGCAGGGATCAAACTTGTGCTGTAGTGGCTGAGGTTTGCTTCATATTGCGCTGCTTAACCCACTGTGCCATCAGGGAGGCCCTCAGAAAAAATATGTTAATCTGTTTACAGAAATTCTATTTATGATATCTCAGATGATAGTTTGACTTTGTGGATCAAATATTCATATTGTTTGGTATTTTTCTTTCATGGTTCCAAATCTGAACTTAGAGGCAACATTTTGTCAGAAAACTTTTTTATCAAATGTTTCCCCATTCCTGTATTCATATTGACCTAGCTCTAGAAATAAGTCCTTCTTCAGTGATCTCATGTTCTAAATTTGGTTTATGAAGTTAAAATTTATGGGGAAATAGAGGGACAACTCAATTTAGCATGTACAGATACATGATTAATAGATAGTTCATACATAGGTCCAGTATTTCACTTGCATTAAATCACATAATGCACACAATAACTAGATTTACTTATTCCTTCCACAGGTAAGGGATCTCAGGTCCCTTACAGGAGGTCTGATGATGTTGATATTGTGAATTTCATAAGTACATAATAACATGCCATTGGATTTTCCCTCTCCCATACTTAAAATAATTCAAAATACCTTCCTGTAATAGTGAAGGTACTACAGAAAAATAGAATTTAATTCAGTGCATAACATGAGTTGAAATAAGGCAAACATGAGAAACCGGGACTTATATTTTGAGCTTTGTCTCTATCTCATTAAATGAGCTCAGAAAAGCATTTAACCTTTCAAAGTCTGACTTTTGGGGGCGGGGGACAGAACAATTATGAGATTTACTTAACAAGAGTTTTCTGAACATTAAACAGTGTGAGTTTTAAGTTCCTGGAATAAAGGTTACTAGAAGCAAAAGTTCTTTGAATAAATTATGATGAGCTTAAATACCCTTAAAAGTTGGAGGATTTTACTTAAAACGAAAAAAAAAAAAAAACCTCACTTTACACCTCTCCCAGTGTCTCTCCTCAACCCAGAATCATTGTTCGAATTGGGAAGAAAGTTGATGAAAAAGAGACTAACTTCTAGTCTAGTTCTGTCACTTACTCTGTGACCTTGGCTAAATCATTTAAATTCTGAGACCTCAGTTTTCTCATCTAAGTAATCAAGGATTAGACCAAATGTATTCTAATTTCCTAAGATAATGTTTGACCCATTGTAGATGTTTAATTAGTAAGAGTTGAATGAATAAATGGCACCATTATTTGCTTCTTTAGCTGGGTTGCTGTAGATGTGTCAGGAAGAGAAACTGCAAAGATACTTATGAACACATAATATGATGGAGAAATATTTGAATGAAATTAATGATTTTCTTTTGTTGTGCCATATAAGAGGAGTGGGCTTCTGAAAAGTTACTAAAATTTCTGTCATCTATTGTGTGTTTTTGTGTTTCTCATCCTTATTCTTTTTTGACTGCAAAACTGTGATTTATAAGACAGAGAACTGGCCTTGATATAGTAATCATACCCATTCATTAGAAACAAGTCATTATGTCCATCCCATACTCAAGAGGTAGAAAATTAATCTCTATCACCTAGTGGAAGATATAACAATGAATCTGTAGACATGTGTTAAAATCACCACATTATTTTATAAATATTTTGAGGGAGATGCTTTCAGGCTATGTGATGTTCCTGTTTTTCCTTATATTTTGGCTCATTTTACCGTTTTTCAGTGGTGCTTAAGCTGCAGTAAATATTACTGGGGTATTAAAATTTTGATTTTTCTTTCATTTCTTCCATATTTATTATTTGAAATTTCTTTTGAAAGGGAACGTTGTTATTTATTGTTATGAACATTACTTATTTATTTAATCATTATTTAATCATGAATATTTACTTCGTTCTTTGGATCTTAATCCCAAACTTTTTTTATTTTATTGCCCAACTTGTTCCAATTATAGTCAGTTCTTTTAGGTCGGATCCTCTTGTCAGAGCCCTAACATTTATTCTCCAGTGTTTCTTTACTTATTCATTTTGTATTGTCCCTTCCCTAACCCTACATTCTATAATTCCTTCAAGGAACCCTGGCTATATTTATTGGAATGATGTTTAGAAGTTAAAACCTGAGCACCAGATGTACTCATTGCTACTTAGGTGTCACTAGATCCTCTAGATCCTAGATCCTTTCAGCAGACTAACAAGAGAGCAATGTAATCAGATTGGTGTCTGTATGCAATCACTGCTTAAAAGAATTGATTTCCACTCCTCATTACTTCTGTCTCTGGAAGACGTTAGTATGACTCATTACAGACTCCCCACTTTTTCTACTAGTTAAATATTTAAAATAATTTTATAAGAAAGTATCAGGAAGGGATAAGATTTCACAACTACCCAGTCACCTTAAACTCAAAAGATAATTGTACTCTAAATTACATTTCTGAATTTCAGATATGTATCACCAGCTCTTTTTTTTTTTAAATTTGTTAATGCATACAAGAGCTGAGGTACAGGCCAGAGGTGCAGTGGGGGCGGGGGATGAGAGGATTCACCAGACAAAGAGCAGCAAGCAGAACAGGCAGATTCACCGGAAGTACACTGCTGAGGGGAGTAGTGGGCTCGACAGGAGGGGTCTGCTGTGTCACTCCAGTACCCTCCATGGCTGGGATCGAACTCTGTTCTGCTTGACTGCAGAAGCCCCACAGTGTGACACTCAACCTTTTGTGCCATCAGGGAGGCCCATCCAGCTCTTTACTGAATATTCCTATCAAAAATCTGTGTCACACTTCAAACTCAATATATTAACAGATGAATGAGCATGGTTAACTTCTGGTTTATTAACAATGTGAGACTTTGACATTTAATTGTTAGAATTGCTAGCATTTCCCTACATAATAGAGAGGTAAACAGAAGTTGTTTAACTTGTACAAGAGTGCATATACTTATCAAGTGAGTGTGCAAGCAATTTAACTGAGTAATCCTTTTTTTTTAAATCCACTTAAACAATCCTACTAGCCCAAATATATAAGTTACACTCTTCATCAACTTTTCCATCCAATCAATTACTAAATCCTGATGATTTTACTTCCTGAATATAATCAATGTGCTTAAATTTCTTCTCCTTCCAATCTCATTCTTGCTCAGAAATTCATTTCTTTACTTTGGATCAATTGCACCTGCTCCCTAAATGGTCTTGTTTATAAAACGTCTCCCCACCAATACATTATTTTTATTGCTCAGGCAAAAGTCTTGCCGTGTTACCTTTCAGCTTAAATCCTCTCATGTGCCCCCATTTTTTTACTGAAATAAATATAGCTTCTTAAAGAAATAATACAAAGCATTCTAAGTCTCCATGTTCCCACACTAAATGCTTGTGGTTGCAGCTATTTGTGGCTCTAATATCTTTGCATTTTCTGCTTATTGCATACTCTTAGCACAATGAATGTCTTTCCTTTAGTACCTGCCATTATTACACACACCTTTTCTAGTATTCTTTCCCTAAATTTATTTCATAGATTTGTTCTGTTGGCTACCTGCACTTTCACCAGTATTGTTATTTTTATTATTGATTGATAATAACATGCCAAGAGATTTGCTAAGTTCATTGACTGCTTTATCTTTCCCATTCCCTTGAATTATTATATCATATAATCTCATTTGTATTTCCATTCCATTTAGTAGAGTGAGTTTTCAAGGAATGTAGTTTCTAGTTAATTGTGTCTGTGATATATTTTATAGTGAATAGATGCCTCAACTCTACAGGAGGCTTGTGTGGATGGAGGACTATGCCAGTCTTCTAAGAATGTACTTTTTTTGAATTTAATTTCTGTTTCTAGAAATTCATCATGTTTTCTGCTAGGATGGTGTGGATTAGAACTAGTACAACATCTAACACTGGCTATTAGTGAAAATTTGCAATTTGAAAACACTTAAGTTTGTTACATATATTTTCTCAGTTAACCTTCACAAAAACACTAAAAAATAGGTTTTCTTCCCAATTTTACACATAAGAAAACTAAGACTGTTTCAGAGCTTATTATAGCTTCTTCAAGACTCACACACCATTTTGTCCATTATGTCTAAAAAGCAGGAAATGAAGTGTCAAGACTGAGTTCTCAACAAATAGAATGTGAGTGAGAAATACTGTGCTTTATTTTCATGCCTGCCCTTTAAAACATCCCTTCTCAATTTTTTTCTTTTCTGTGATTTGAGTTATAGTCACTACTTGTTCCAGACAGTATAACCAAAAGAGAAAAGGGGTCTGAGTCCAAGAATTTCTGCTTGGTGCAGAGAAATGAAGATCTCTCTCTTTGGACCTTAAATGAGCATGATTATGCTGTCTTTTTAAAAATGTGAAACTTTGACATTTAATTGTTACAATTGCTAGCATCTCCTTATAATAAAGAGGTAAACAGAAGTTATTTAGCTTGTGCAAAGTTGCATATATCTATCAAATGGGTGTGCAAACAGTTAAGAGCTTATTTGATTTGACTTCATTGTTTATGTTCTCTTTGTTTATATGGTGTCCCTTACTCAGTGTGAATAACACTGTCCTCTTTTTAAGAATTTTGTTTAGAACTTGATAAGTATGTTTCCCATTACTGCTCCTACATTACTTCCTTTTAAAACTTTTGCATTAGAAATGATACCAACTTTTCCACAGTGGTGGTAGTGGTGACTTCATCACAGATTCTTTTAAGAAGAAGATAAACTCTGAGATATGAGGGAAATATTTGCTGATTGATTGGAGTTAGTGACATTTCTAGACTTTTGATTTTGCATTGGAAGTATGATTTTGGTATGTTTATGGTGATATAGTTACTTTTTTAAAGTTAAAAGCTAAAGGAAAAATGGAGCTAGCTGATATATTTCAGTTGACTGATTTCGTTTTTATTTCCTGAGAGCCAAAAAATGTCTTTTTGTTAACTCATTTTTACTTTTCTTGGATATCTCAGTCTAAGGTAGAAAAAAGGTCATGGTTTTATTGATGTGAATTACTTGATTTTGGTGACTTGCTTCCAACTTTACTGAATTTACTACTTTGAAAATGTGCTTTAAACATCTGAGAGTCTCATCTGTAAAATGAAAATAATAAAATATTATTCATAGGATTAATGTGAGGGATAAAAGAAGTAAACTAAAGATTAACCTAGGAGCCAGAAAAAGCAATCATCATTATTACATATGTTGTTTCTTGTTTTAATTTCCTATTTGCTTGGACATAGTACAATCCTTAGACTATCACAAACTACTCTCTAATCCTGTTGATTATCTTACTGGTTTCCTGGTTTCCCATATATATTTTTATGTATACTATACTCCAAGTTTCTGTATACAAATAAGCATAATCTCCTAGATTATGCATGTTCCCTGTACTCTATATCATATCGAGCATTGCTTTATGAGGATTTGTCTGAGTAATTCTGATCGCTTATTACTGTCATTACATTTATATATGGTATGACAATTCTTCAATACTTAGTTATACAAGATTTTGGAGAGAAACATAAAACAAATACATCTTTTTATTTATTTTATTGAGGTAACATTGGTTTACAGCACCATATATTATTTAGAGGTCACACTTTTTGTATTCTTCATAGGTATGTAAAATTACTTGTAATAATACTTTAAAATGTCTTTTTGTGTTATTTAATAAACATTGACAGTAATATAAATATTACTACTTTTCCCAATTCATTTTTTTGCAAATTGCATTTTGTATATTTATTTATCTGATTTTTAAAATAACATTTCATTTGTTCAGGTAGCATTGATTTGCAACACAGTATAACAGTAAGATGCAAGTTACACTAACATATCCTCCACCAAAGCACCCACAACCTTCAGTTTATTTATTTTTTATTAGTACTTTTTTTTTTATTGAGATAACATTGCTTTACAACACTGTCTATTCATAGGTAACACATCTTCAAATCTGAGGTTGGACTGATAATTTATGACCAATGAAGTTATAGATGTGTAGTTATGATCATTGCATTCCTCTTACCAAAAAAATAATGAATAATTTTATGGGGAACAATGGGACATAATATATATGAAATTTCTTTGAAAAAATGTAAAATTCAAATGTTAATTGTAGTTACATATTCTGTATCTGAAGGCCTATAATTAGTACACAAATGCCACATGTTGTAATTCTTTCTTGCTTTTGTGTATAAAGAGTTAAAACATTTTAAAAGATAATATTGATTCTAATTTAGAATAACATTGACAACTACTGCTTCCAAAAAAGATCATAAATATTTTCTGTACAAATTATTATGAATAAAAGGACTCAAAGAGTCAGTGTGAATCCCTTAATACTAATGAACTTTTGTAATGAAAGAGTAGTTATTGGGAGTTGAATGTGTGTTAGGGTAACTTGCAGTGTATAATATGGAAAGGAATAACAGAAAATTTAAAAATCTAAGCACATATGGGTACAACTGGAATTCCTATCAGTCCTGTGTAATAATAGCAAATTTTACTCCTTGGATTTCTTAACTGTTCTCTTTCAGTTTATTTAATATTAAAAGAGCCCTTATTTAAGGAGATAGAAAGGAACAATTGGAAAAGAAAGAGGAGAACTTCAGGAATAGTGCACAGATTGGATAATCAGTCCCTTAGTAAATAAGAAATGACTAGATTTGAAAGGTTTATCAATAGCAAAAAGCTCTTAGGCAACCTAAAACCTCTACCCATTGTCAGTGAGGAGAAGGGATCTATTTCAGGTTTCCTTTTTCTCATTTTATCTCCTTTGACAGATCTTGTGAATGAGCAACATGGCATGCTCTCAACATTAAAAATGCAAGCGGGTCCATGTTTTAAGACATGTATGTGACCACTATATCCCTATTTTCCTCAGAAACATGTTTTACTAATTTTATTAAAATGATAGATTTAAATTTTCCTAGGAAATTAGGAGAAGGATGGAGAAATAGTTATATACAACATGAATAAATAAATGAGGTAAATGCATCATATTTTAGAGTAGGAATAAAAAGATAGTGTTTATTTTTGAGCTGCAAGGTGTAACAATTGGAAAATTCCAGTTTGGCTTGCTAGAGGATTACTGATTATCAGAGATAAGTGTCTCATGAGCAACATATGCTATTGCTACTAATTGCCTTAGCCATGGGGAAAGAATAGGGCCTGGGATGCTATTACTACATCATTTCCCACTACCTGCTACACTTAACGAGAATAAATGTGAGGCCAGATGTCTGAGTTTTAAAAATGCATTACTAGGAACTTCCTAGAATGGGTTGGGAGAAGCAGGAACTGCCTGAACTACACACAGCAACACTCTTTTCCACTTTCCCACACTGGCCTCAGCATGATGACCAACTAAGGAACATGGTGACATGTTGACATAAACCACTTACTGTGGTGTATTGGGCATCAACTCCAGTGCCACTCAAGAAGAGTTGAGGCTTACAGCAAACTGACCAGTTCTATGTTGCAAATGGCAGGAATTTATGGCCTTTTTTTGGTTTGTTTTTAAAAGTTTAGTAGTATTCTACTGTGGCAGGTCAAAGGTTAAATTCAGGAATAATATTCAAGCATAAAGTCTGAAAATCCTGTTTGCAAACATTTATGTGTATGAGCAGCACAAATATTTATAGGAAGTAATTCAGGTCCATAATTATTGCCAGCTTTTAAAATTATTATAAAAGGGTATAAAAGTCCACCTTAAGTGACTTTATGCTCTATATTCAGGACTTCTCCCATAGATGGTTACTTTTTCATAATCATTAATTTGATTAAACTTTGCTGTCCACATTATCAAATGTTTTATGCTACAATAGAAAAGCTTTGACAAAGTTATTTTCCATAGTCTATCAAACAGAATTTTTAAAAGAAAGAGCCATATTTGAGTACATCTTTTATGACATGCTACTGGATAGTACAGATATATAAATTCTAAGATTATTTATAGATTTTCTTATTAAGTCAGATTGAAATGAATTAAACTAGTAAACATGTTATATTATTGGGAATTTAGTGGGTAGGACTGAAATTTTTGTGACAAAATTTAAAGTTAACATAGATCAAAAATGTATGTAATATCTGCATTACTTTGTTCACATTTTGGACTTATGTGAGAACAATGAAAATGATAAGAAACAAATCAAAACTCACAGATAAGAATCACTGATGGAAATATTAGCTATATGTTCTTTAATATTTTTAATGTAACAGTTTATGTCAAATTTTGCCTCATGTTCTTTTCCAGACAAAGCTGAAAGTGCTAAGTCAGTCAATTCTGCCAGTTATGGTTCCGTAATAAAGTAAATTTAATGATCCACTACTAATGCATGATACATATAATTCACATACATACATACATACATACATACATACATACATACATACATATATATATATATCTCCATGGTTTATTGAATCATCCCAGTAGTTGAAAAAGGAAATTAATAAAATCCAACAATTGTCATGTCAGCAACTAAGGGTGAAAGAATACTTTCTTAACCTTAATAAATAGCAGAACTAAAGCAGAAGAACTGTGTTTTGATGATAATGAAAAAAGCAAGAAGATTCTTGTATATAATTTTAACAGATCAGAATTTCATCCTAGAGATGATGAGGAGTCATGAAAAAAGCGAAGTAAAGAAATGGGAGAATAAGACTTGTGTTTTAAAGCATTCTAGAGTGGTATGGAAGATTAAAGGGAGTTGTGACTCAGATATGAATGTCCTCAACAGTGGTTAGTCCCTCTTTAACTTGAATTCTTTTGCTTATGAATTTTATATTCTGTCAGGGAATAAACCTGAGAATGTAGGAAATGTAGGACAAGGGACACTTATGTAATTATCTCCCTATGAAACTGTGAAAATATAAAATCATGTATCTGCATAATAATATACCTGTGGCTGGGCCTCCCTGGTGGCACAGCTGGTTAAGCAAAGCACTATGAAGCAAACCACAGCCACTGCAGCACGAGTTCCATCCCTGCTGCTGGCCAGGGAGGGGACCCACATGGCGTGCAGACCTCTCCTGCTGTGCCCGCTGCTCCCCTCAGCAGTGTACTTCTGTTATCTGCCTGTTCTGCTTCCTGCTCTCTGTGGTGAATCCTCTCACCCCCCACACCTCTGGCCTGTACCCCAGTGATTGCATGCATAAATAAATAAATCTTAAAAAAAATATAATATACCTGTGGCTGCAGAAAGAATGGAATCCAAAATTTAAAAGAATTGCTTCATATCTGGGCTTTTATTCTGAAATAACCAAAAATATTTTTCAGTTGCATTCAACTAGATACATCAATGCATACATACATACATACATCTATATCTATATATGCATATATAAACAACATATTTTGAAACTGGTTTTCTTCAATTAAAATCTATTGTGGACATCTTTTCCTATTAGTCCTAGAGCTATATTATTTATTTATTTTTAAAAAGATTTTATTTATTTATGCATACAAGACCTGAGGTATAGGCCAGAGGTGTGAAGGGAGTATGTAGGGGGCAGAGGATTCACCAGAGACAGAGTGGGAAGCAAAACAGACATCCACTGAAATACACTGCTGAGGGGAGCAGCAGGCAAGGCAGGAGAGGTCTGCTGCGCCTTGTGGGTCCCCTCCCTGGCCTGGGATCCAACTCGTGCTGCAGTGGCTGAGGAAGCCCCACAGTGCGGTGCTCAACCCCAAGAGCTAAGTTATTAATTAAAATAGTGGCACAGAATTTTAGCATGTGTTTTTATACAATGTAGTTAACTATTCCTTTGATTGCATATCACTGCTATTAGAAATGCTACATAAATATTCATATATATGATCCATTGATCAGTTTTAAGATCATTTTGGTAGAAATTCATTGAAAAAAAGGAATTACTGAGTTAAAGACATGCATATTTTTAATTTTGAGAACACATTGTCAAAATGAGATATTATTTATTAAATGTTTGATTATAGTTGCAAATAAAGAGGAGCTCATTTAATTTTAAATGTCTACGCATTTCAAATACCTGTCTCCAATATATACTAATAGGAAATTATTGTTTTACTTATATGGACTATTTGATTTGTGGACTATTTGATATGTTTACACAAAAAATAGCATGCACTTTTCTTTTTCAACTGCTTTTAGTAAGTTTAAATATAAAGATATGTAAAGCTCATGTTTTATTTCCATAAAAATACAGCAGAGAATACAGCAAAGTGAAATCAAGATTTGTCTATTTGCTAAAACCAGCTAACTTGCCTTGTTTCTCTTCCCAAGCAAACCACAAAGTAATGTTATTTGATAAATTGTAATTAAAGTAAATTACTGTTTAGATCCACCCTCTGGGTAATTTGTTGATTATAAAACCATGCCCTCCTTTGCCCATTTTTGTGAATTAGGTATGAAATCATTGTCTGGTATTTTAAACTGTCTTTTGTTTTGTTGTTATTGCTTCTTCAATTATTCTACAAATACCTTATCTGAGAAAGTTGTCTTCTTACATTTTGTTGCCAATTCTTAACTTTAAAGCATTCATTAGCTTGAGTATATCATTTTAAAAATGTTTGATATATTTAGCTTATGTGAACATAATGACATAGGACTTCTATCTTTTTATTATTAATACATTTTGAAGGATCATTTATCCACAGGCCACAGAGCAGTGGTTAATAGATGTTTTGTCACCTATGTAACTGGCTCCATAATTTCTTACGCCACTAGTTATTGATAGAACCTTTTTAGTGTACCAAAAGCATAGACTTTCTTTAATATTCTTAACTCAGTATCGAATAATGGCATTACTAGCAGAGTAGTTAAGAATGTGTAATTGCCAACCATTCTCCCTGTGTTGGAATCTTTGGTCAGTCTGACTAAACTGTATTACTTTAGATATGGAAATTAGCTAATTGTCCCTTGGTAATCATATCTGTAAAATGGGAGGAAGAGCAGGAACTTGTTCTTTGTGTTGTTATGAAGATTAAGGAAGGAAGCAAATTTGGTTCATAGAGAGCTTAGAAGATTATTGACTACCAGGTTGCTTGTCAAATTCCATTTATCTTTAATTCTGTGTATAAATTATATATCAAAAACATTCCATTTGTGCTTTTAACTCCTTTCAATTCTTGCAAACCATTATTTTAGTATTCATTGCTTGTAAAGTATTAAGGACTAAGCAGTTATTATTATTGAATATTAAATGTCTAGCAGTATCTGCTGAGTAATTGATAACTTAATAAATTAAATCAATTTGAACAAAGCAAAAATGCCTTAATTGTTATGTATACTTGTTTTACTTTTTCCCTCAATATGTGACTCATTCAGATATTTAAAAGTATTAAAAATGTAAATATTTACTTAACCATTATCTAAATTATCAGATATACCAAAAAAAGAAGAAATTAAGTGTAATTGTGATTAAAGTATTATGTTTATGTCATGAAAGGAACGTGGATGTTTAAAAAAAAAGATTTCTTTTATTTATATATGCATACAAGGACTGGGTTGTAAGCCAGAGGTGTGTGTGGGGGGGGGGGTAGTGAGTGGATTCACTAGAGACAGAGCAGGGAGCAGAACTGGCAGATCTATTGAGATATGCTACTGAGGTTAGCAGTGAGGGAGACAGGAGAGGTCTGCTGCACTGGGTGGTCACTTCTCTGTCCAGGGATTGAACTGTTGCAGTGACTGATGATAGCTTGGTAATGCTGAGATTTTAACCCCTGTGCCCACTTTTTAATGTAATGGTTAAACTTTATGATCCTGGATAAAGAACAGAATTAGAAGCCATTACACTTGACTTTAAAGTATTTGATTTTTTGCAAACTTTCTGTAATAGAAACATTGTTATAAAAGTAATAGCCAAGAGGAGGTAAATAGCTCAAAAATGTTTGCTTTAAGAGTCCATAAAATAAACCTTTTATAAAAATTGAGGTTCAAAGAACACACTGTACTTAAAATCCTGAGTGGACAGAGAGCCTATTTTTATATCAATATATAGCATCAACAGGTGCCTAAAACACAACAGGCTTCTAATAAAGAGGAGGAATGCATAGAGAAAATAACAGCGTTTATGTGGTATCAGAGATGGAAATCCCAGGGCTTTAGCATTATGTTGGAATTGACTTTGAGTATATACTGTTGGTACAAAATGTTAGACAAAAAAAATTGAAATTAAGAAACTCATTAAAATACTGAAACTGCAGTCTAACTAGAGTTAGTATGTATTTTTAAAACAACAACAACAAAACAAACTCTATCTGTACCAAAGACAGCCTTCCCTTTATTGGAAATATTAATTATATAAGACTTATTCAATTATTTTTTTAAAAACTGTGTAAATAGGATGTTAGCACTTCATCCCACTAATTGATACCGCTAGATTGACAATAGCCATCAGATACAAATCATGATAGCCATACCATTTCTGAAAACTTTTATTTGGAATTACTCAGAAATCATGACTTTGAATTTGGTTTTATTTTTCTTATTACAATAACAATCTTAATCATCTGTTGTCCTTAAATGTGGAGCTGTGGTACAAAGTGATTTTGGAAAAGAAGAAAAAAAGTTCAATACCAAACAACATTTTATTGGAACAATAAAAAAGGAAATCTGAAACGATTTGTTTATTTCTTAAATCTTAGCATTGTAACTGTAAGCAGTAGCTAATATGGAAAGTTGTCATACAACTAGTCATATTTTAAATCCATATTGGCAATGTTTTCAGTAACTGGCAAGGTTTCATTTTGTTTTATGCTATTCCTTTGGGCATGACCCTCCGTAATTGATTTCTACTTTAATGGTTTTTCTGGCAGTAGAGAATTTGTGGGTAAAGCTTTAAGCTATAAATTGCAGCAGGAAGCCATATGTCTGTTTTTCTCTCATAACAAATTCGACCAATTTAGTACTATAGTTAGGGTCCATTTTAAACATTCCATAGAGAAAGTCTGAAATAATTACTAAATTAAAAAGAGCTGCTAGAAGATGTCCCATCAACTACCTTTATCCACTATTCATCTGTAAGAAGCTAGATTACATCATATTTTAATAGCCTTTCTGGACCAAATTGTCATCTTAATATTTGTCACTGCACAGAAGTTTATGATTTTTTACATGCTCTATTCAGAAAGGTGTAAGAAACAAATTGGCAGTCTTTCTAACCATTAGAATATCTATTCTCCATATAAATCTTAAAGTGATGTTTGAAAGGTAATTTGGAAATTCAAAGAAAATTAACTGGAAATTTTATTTTTTATGATACCAAGGCAGAAAATGAATTCAGAGCATATCAGATACAATCATAGTATTTGAATTATCACTAATGTTGTTATAAATTGTGTTTTTTTGCTTTCCTAAAGTTCCTAAGAGGATAGGAAGTAGGAAACCTATGCCACTCATATTTACCTATGAATGACTACCTGATATTCATCAAGCTATATTTAAAAATTTTTTTTTTACTATTTCCTTCATCAAATGGACAGATATTTGACTGAACTAACCAGTTTGTGTTAATATTATATAGGCATAGATTGCCTCTAAGCAATAAAGAAAAAAATTAAATACACATCTATTTTCATTGATTATTAATAAAAATAGAAATGAAATCTGAGCATAAGGCCCAAGCTATTTCATGCCTCTGTGCCAAATCTGTGTGCATATAATTTAATGAACACTTGCAGAGGGTTCTTCTCAGACACTTGAATCTGAAGAGAGGATTACAAAGTTATAAATACATGTTCTGTCTTAATCACCGGCAAAATAAAGAGAAACTCTGGCACTGTTTTTCCAGTCAGCAGTCACGAAAGTATTCAATAAGGAGAAGCAAAATTCTTAACTATTTTAGGTACGTGGACGATGCGTTAGTTTGCAAGGGCTGCTATAACAGACGACCACTTAGTGGCTGAATGTCAGTTCTCACAGTTCTGGAGGCTAGAAGTTCAAAGACAAGGTACCAGCAGGTTTAGTTTCTTCTGAGGCTTCTCTCCTTGGCCAGCTGGTAATTGCCTTCTTGCTATTTCCTCACATAGTTTTCCTTCTGTACACATCCATCCCTGACATCTCTCTGCCTAGATTTTCTCTCATGTGGACACTAGTCATATTGGATTAAGATTCATGCAAAAGTTATCATTTTAACTTAATTACATTTTTGAAGATTTTATTTCTAAATATATAGTCTCAGATACTGGGAGTTAGAAATTCAATACCCATAACAACACATGTACGAATCTGAACACTTGATATTTGTTTTTTTTTTTTTAAAGATTTATTTATTTATGCATACAAGCACTGGGGCACAGACCAGATGTGTCGGGGGGCGAGAGGATTCACCACAGAGAGCGGGGA
>JAGFMF010011783.1:455920-481641 GCA_019455555.1 Galemys pyrenaicus | reverse complement strand
ATGGTGCACTGGTGAGATGGTGATGGGGAATACATGGGGATTACAATTAATGGCAAGTATATGTAAATTTTAAAATATTTTAATAAAAAAAGAAAGTAAGGCAAGCAAAATCAACAGTCTTTATCTCTGCACATAAACTTGTCCTTCAAGCTACTGCTATATCTTACTGTTATAACCAAAACATTTTATCAAGTGTGAGATAAATGTGATAATTCAGGGACTAGCTCAGCATGACTGGCAAATGGTAAACATGCAGGGTAATGTTAGTCATTGTTTATACTACTTTCTTGTTACTGTTAGCAGCAATAGAGACATAGAGACAACACACATTTGTGGGCATAGAGAGGTAAGAATAGCTAATCTAACCTGAATGCCACCCTGTGATGTCTTCCTGAAGAGAAGGACCTCTGACTTGAATTTGTAAGGATGAGTAAGTAGTAGTCAAAAGTTAAAGAATTTGCAAGTGGAATCCTGGGTCTTAAATTTTTAATTAATTAATTGATTGATTGATTGATTGATTAGTTGATTGATTAATCTATTTGTCTATTCATTCATTCATTCATTTATTTTGATCATAGTGACACTGATGGGGCCGGGAAGGGATACTAGTTTTTAGCAGATTGGACCAAGTTTCTAGTCATCCTGACATACCAGGCATTACTGCATGATTAAAAATTGTCCTGGAATTAACAAACACTGCATTTCTGATGAGGGAATTGTGCAAATCAAGAAAATATTATAGAATATTTTGTTTAAGACTTAAACAGTGTTGTTAAATATTAATCACAATTACTTTATTCTCATTATTTGAGTGACCATACCTGTCTAAGTCTATGGCTGCATCCTTGGTTAGTATACATATAGGGCAAGCTTGCATCTACTTCACTGGGTTTTCTAGTGTACTTACCTGAACATAAAAAAACATTATTTTATTATTATCTCTGTTACTTATTCTATGTATTACCTCTAGGTTATTACCTATATATAGGTTTTTAATTTCTATAAATCTATAGGTTACATAGTCTGCTCCTTTCAATTTTAATGCATAAATGTGGTGTTGATACTTTTTATTAAAAAAAAACAGTGGAGACATTGATTTTATAGTTCAGTAAAACACTGAGCTGTACATTCCTCAGGATATAATGGAATGACTGAGGCTAACCTTGTCTCGTGATGGCCAGTAGAATTAAAATGTATATGTTTTTGAATATACACTTAATTTTTAAAGCATAAGACTAGTCTGAGATATTCTGGTATAAATAACAAAACCACATGAACTTGGGACATCAAAAATATTAATTTATTTCTAGTACATTATACATTTTTTATTATTTAAATTATACATATGGTTTTCTCTATATATCTGTATATTTCAGAGATTATCTTTGTCATTCAGGTAGATGTGGTATAGCTTCCTTCCTTCCAAAATTGAAAATATTTTGTTTTTCTGTCTGCATCTAGTAGCTAAGCCTTCATTGCAATGTTAACAATTAAAAACTTAATTGTCAATTAGCAACCATTTACCTTCTTTTTAATACCTACGTTTGTTGTTGTTAAGGCTGATCTACAGCTAAATTCTCTTAATAATTTCACTCTGTGCTTTGTTATTTTCACTGTAGGATTTTCTTTTGCAGGACCATGCTAGACATTTGTAGGAGATAGACACATGTCTGAAGGGTCTATTTCCTTTGTTTCCCTTGGGACATAACACAGGAGGCTGGCTGATTTGGGGTTAATGGAACCCAATTTATGAGGCAGTTTGCAGCCTAGAACTTGATGATGACTATAGGAAAAATATGTCTTTTTACTCTACAGCTTGATATAGAGCAAAGAATACCGATCCAAATCATCTACTAGAAGTTTATTTGACCATTAGTAATATTGCCTTTTTATTATTCACTTGTCAACTTCAATGATTTGACTGACTTTTAAGAATATCTTTAAGTTTAAAGTCTGTGACAATGTTTTCTTCTCTTCTTTTATTCAGTAGTTCTGTGTATGTTAAATCATGAGTCTAGTTTTTATGAACATATATTTAGTAGTCAGTTTTGTGCCTCCATTTTCTCATTTGTAAAATGGGAAAATTTTAGAATATTGGGATAATTAAGTAGGTTCGTAAATATAAAGCACTTTGAACAGTGCCTGAACAAGGTAATACTTAGTGTTGATAAGCTATTATAATTGAGGAATCATGCCACCTCCAAAATTGGTTTACAGACATTATGACACTATAGAGAGACAATAGGATGTGGTTCACCACCTCTTATCTAATGCTTCCTAGAAACAGTGGCATAAAGCTGTGACACTAGGAAGGGGTTGACTAGGTATTTTTTCTCTTTTCCATTCTCTCTGTGACATCAAGGAAGGAACACTATGTGCTACATGTTAGGTCAAAATATTAGATATTTCACTGTCAAGTCTAAATCCAAAGTCAATTTATATCCATTGCCAAGAAGGGACCACCTAATCACTGCCTGGAATGTGATCTGAGCCTGCTGTTGACATTCCTGACATACAAATGTGAGATCTGCAGGACAGGCTTTTTACCTTACTAATTTGGTCTTTCATTAGAGTGTGTTCATCCTCAGTGGCTTCTTAAGACCAAGTGGTAATTCATCCACAGTGAGAAACAAGAGAGAACAGTAGCAATGGCAACAACCAAATTTTTCCTAAACACCTTGAGAGAATGTCCTTCCTTCTTGGATTTTAAGTGGCTTAACTCTATTCTAACTAATCATATCATACAGTGTGAGTCTCATCATTGCACTAAGGTTTAAGCATAAATTTAAATACCACAAGTTAGAGGTGGAAAACAAAATAGCAGCCATCATAATTCCAACCAGGCTGCTGTTTAGTTAATGTGACTTGAGCATTCATAATATTTAATATCAACCCAGGCAACAATAACATTGTTCATTGTTTTCTTAATTCTTAAGAGTTCTTTTTTTTTAGATATTCAGTTCAGAGGACATTTACATCGCTTTATATGTCTAAGGATATTAAAGGAAGCCAAGTCCTGAGATAAGTAAAATAAAAACCTCATGTTTGTAATGTTAGAAAAGGTTTATACAATCAATCTCACTCTTAATTTGCATATTAAATATTAGTGAAGATTTAGCATAACTTGTAAGTTATGTTCATTATATTTTAAATGATTTTTCTCTATGTAAAAATTTATTATTTAAGGATAGAATGCAAAAACTCTTGTAAAATTGTGAACTATATTAACAAATAATATATCTATGCTAGGTCTATAATTTATATTTGTTACATTTTTATGCAAATGTATTTTAAATTCTATGCTTTGAAAATTGAACATATAATAATTTGTGAAACTAGTTTTAGGTACATTTATTCAAATGCAATAAGGCACATTCCAGCTAATTCCCCATCTTGACATTTGAAAATTGCAACTAACTGTCAAGGCCCAGACAGCTGCCACCTCCTCTCTTAAACTTTCTGAACCATCCCAGCCAGAAGAATTTTCATCTTCTTCTGACCTCTGGCAGTTCGTGCATATACCATTCATGTTGTTGTAATTTCTATGTATGTTTTTTTCTATTATATTATAACTTAAAAGGAAGAATAATCATGTTTATTTATCTCCTATATCACTGATTGCACTAGGAAATCAGTAGCATTGGTCACTTGTGTCTGTATAGTGAGAATAATGGCCAGTAAACAATTTGTTAATACTCCAACCTAGACAAAATTATGGTGTAGATTCAGGGAGAAAATATTGTAGATGTGGGCAATGCCAGCCATTCATTGGTACAAAATCATGTAAAAATATAATCTGTAACATTAAGGATGCTCTAAGTTTTAACAGAAGAATAAAAACCTTACCATAGTTCCCGCAGTGGAAGAGGTGAAGGATTTTGTTAAGGATGGTTCAAGAATCTGGAAGATGGGCTAAAATGGGAGGGAGTTGGGGAGACTTCATTTTGTTGTTCCAGATGTAATAGCTATATCATTTTATGGCATTAAAAATAGCAAAACTAATTTTTATCATGCAGTGGTATTTGCAAATGGATTATTATATTTAATGATCAGTTGTAAACTCTTTCACTGTGCATGTGCTACTGAGCAGCTACTCATCTTAAATTTAAGTAATACAAATTATATTATGATAGCAGATTTTAAAGTTTTTTTGACAAGTACTTTTTTGCTTCAGAAACCTCATTTAATGTTTTTTTTTAAATACAAATCCTCAAAGCATTTATTTTAATATAAGTATATTTAAGAAAAAAACAACAACACAATCAATAGTTTTTAAAATACCACTAGCATGAAATTCCCCAGGGCTAAATGCTAGTCAGCAATAATAGATTTATCAACTATCTTAACACTTTCAATTCACCTTTTTTTTTTTTTTTTCTGATAGAGAATACAGTGAAGAGGGAGCTGAATGATCTAAGTGATACTTTAGGTCTGTTGATTTCCATGTCCTCTAATCCATTATAGCGACTTTGGAGTACCATATCTTCATTTTAGTTACTGATTCAGCAGTTTCTTTCCCAGTTGGTAAGCTAGTGTGCTGGTGAAGTCTCCTGCTGAAAGCATTTTAATAATTGATTAACATTCCTGTGAAATAGAGATAGTAAGATGAAAAATGAATGTGTCATTGTATTCTATGTTCAGGATGGGATGAAATTTAGATTATGTGTCATTAGAGAAGCATAAGCAGAGACACCAGAAGAATGTCAGTCACCGTTTAATGAAGTGGTAAAAAGCATTAGGGTGGGTAGGGAGGAGAGAGGAGAAGAGAGGAGAGGGGAGGGGAGGGGAGGGGAGGGGGAAAGAAAGGAGAGAGGGAGGGAGGGAATACGAGATTCTAGATTCAATCAAATATGACCAAAATTATTTATGGTCACAGAAATAAAATTTAAATACAGCTTTGATAATGGTAGAACTCCTTCAATTTGCAATAAAATTTTAGGGCACAATATTAGATAATCTTTGGTAAGTATCTGCAAATTTGTTATTTCAGTTATTGAGTTGCCTATAGTCAAATTTCCCTGGAAAGTTTCATAGTTAACCTTGGTTTTCCATTATGTTATATAAATCAGTTATTCCCTGTATGTTAACATATAGTAGCATAAGAAGATAAATATATATATTTTAAAGATTTACCTATGCGTGCAAGAACTGGGTGTAGACCAGAGGTATTGGGGGTGGTAAAAGAATTCACCAGAGATAGTGGCAGAACTTTCAGATGTACTGAGATACACTGCTGAGGGCAATAGTGTGCAAGACAGGAGAGGTCTGCTGCACCATGTGGGTCTGCTTCCTGGCCAGGGATTGAACTCTCTTTGCAGTGTTAGCTTCGTAGCCTGTATCTTTAACCTTTGTACCCTTAAGGAGGCCCCAGATATGTTACATTTCTGGCATCATAACAAAGTAGTAACAGTAGAATTGGTAGTAATAGTTGTAGTAGCAGCAGCAGAAGCAGCACTGGTACTACTATTACTACTACTCTTGGTAGTAAGTAGTACTAGTGGTATATAGGCCCATATAATCCACTTGTAAAAACAGAAATTAATTAAGATTGTACTAGCTACTATTAAACTTCCATAAATTATATTAGACATTGATATAAAATTATATCCTGGATATTAAAAACATAATATTTGGATTTAGAAAGAAAAGGCAGGCTGTGAAAATTAGATGAAAATTGAAGATCTTTATAATGAGTTTTTTTGTTGTTGTAGTATATTAACAACTGAAGAAAAAATGATATTTAATCAAATAAATGTAATGCTTAAAATGAAATGTCATACACTAAAGTTTAAAATTGAACTCAGAAATCTTGAGACTTCACATATCAAACAGAATTTCAGCCATATGTAACAGTCTTACCAACATCTCTGAATTTCCAAAATGAATTTCTAAAGTGTAAATCTATCTTCCTGCACTGACAAAAACTTCATAATGACATAATTTTAAAATAAAGCTACTTTTTAAAAAATGAATTTTGTATTTTGAATGAAAAATTTGGTAGTTCTGATGCTCTATAATTTTTAAAGCATACTTTCACAGGCATTCAAATTATTTTTTTGCCTTCAAATTTAGTGTCAGTAAAAGTGCTTAATGTGATTTATTTTAAAAACTTATAGTAATAATTGCTGACATTTAATTAGTACTAGTAGCTCTGAACCAGAATATCTTCTAAAGCATTTTAAAATATTGAGTAACAATAACTGGTTTTTAGATGTTATTAATGTGCCTATTAAAATATGAAAAAATTGGCCTCCCTATGGCCTAAGGGTGAAGTCTCAGAGATACCACCAAAACAGGCTGAGTTCCATCACCAGCCATGGTGCAGCAGAACTGTCCTGTCTTGCCCGCTGCTCCCCTTACCAGTGTATTGCAGTAGATCTTTCTCTTCTACTCCCCAATCTGTCTATGGTGAATCATCTCACTCTTCTGCACGTCTGGCCTACATCGCAGTTCTTCTACAAAAAATAAATAAGTAAAAGTCTTAAAAAAATAAAATATGAAGAAATTGAGTCAAGTAGGCTAATTCTGGGACCAGTACTATTTCAGGTCAGTTTACTATGAGTTTTCCAACTTGTTTTTATACAATTCATTTTTACATAGCTCCAAAAAATTAATATGATTAGAAAAGTAAACTCAAGGTCTTATTAGTCATTTTATGATGCAGGGAAGAGCAGGTTGTGCTCATTACATAATCCTGCTTATTAAGGTTAAAGAGTCAACTGATCATCGCATACTTTTAAGAAGATAGCTTTGCTCAAAATATAATTTAAAATAAATATGTTGTCATAAAAGTAGCTCAAGAAAGAGAACAGACTCTGAGTATGATTTTCTCAATGTGATAGTGTGGACTAAGGCAGTAACTATAACAACAACAACAAAATCTGATTCCATATGAGTGTAGTGAAAAGAAATTAATACTGATTAAATTTTTTTAATTTTTTTTTATGAGAAGATAACTTTTGACAAGAATCATAGTCAAATTCTTAGTTACCACAGTTATTGCTTTGTTGATCTCTTAAGAAAGTAAGCTAGAGATGTTATACTTTTATCTTTTTTTTCTTTATTCATAGATATTTGACATCAATTGTGGCCCCCATGGATTTCCCATCACCATTTCACCAGTGCACTAGCACCTCAGTCCCCTGTGCTCTCTCCACCTTATCCACTCCCTCCTCCTTCCCCACAAGGTGTCCCCATTTGTCCTTGTCTTTTTGTTTTTGTTGTGTGTGTGTGTGTGTGTGTGTTTGTTCCCTTACATTCATCCTAGGGGTGAAACCATTTGGCATTTTTCTTTTGCCTTATGACTTATTTCACTGAACATAATCCCTTCTAGCTCCATCCGTGTACCTATGAATGATTCTAGTTTATCTTTTTTGATCGCTGAATAGTATTTGAGATGGTATACTTTTAAACACATTTCATATTGAAATGCAAACAAGTACTATAGACTCATAGTAATTATGCTAGAAGACTGCATCCAGAATTCATGTTTGTTTTAAAAACATGCCAAGAATAAAAAAAAAAGGCTTTTGAAGTACTTTCAGTTGAGTTCAGTTTTGCTCTCATTCAGCTGACAGGCACAGTAAGCTAGATGGGGACCTTTGGTTAATATTTCCCACAGGACAATTTCCAATTCAATCTTTTGAATAGCCGTGTTATTTGTATCACTACATTCTTCGCACTTTTTTCCTTGTATAAAATAAATGCTATTTCTTCCTTCACCCTCTATGTCTATATAACCTCTGTTAACCTTAAAGTTTAGTCCACATGACAACATTTAGCTCTGAAGAAAGCTCAGAACTCTCCTGCTCTCTATTTTCAGTTTCTTCCCTTCTGTGGCTATACATCACAGTACTGTCCTATGTAAGGCATTGTTTTATTTCTATTCTTTCCCACTCCTTTATATGAGAAGGACCATTTTTGTCTATGTATTCACAGAGCCAATAATATTTTCTGGTACATAGTATGTATTGAATAATTTCTGAGGAAGGAAAACAACAAGTAAAAGAAGAGGCCAAGAGAGAGGAAGAGAATTCTGTAAGGCAGGCAGACAGGTACATTTTAACTCAACATATCTTGATTCTGTCTTGATGCATTTAGTTCATTTTGAGTGTGTTAACCCTTTTGTACACTATATATAATTTTAAAAGCAATTAAGTGAAATTTCCTAATCAGTTAAGGGCAATATTTTTTAGTTCTGAGTTTCAAGTGGACAAGTCTGTTGGCAGCTAATTCCTCTGGAACGTACACCTGATTTCTTTGCTGTTCTGAACCTGTGTCAGTGGAAGATAATTATGGGAGATTGATTGAAATGTTTACTACATGTTTGTGCTTCATTCCAATATTGATTTGTCCTCATCCAAGGGCTTTTTGCTTTAGTTAAGCCCCTTTTAGTTGCATAAGAAACCACCTGAGTTCTTGCTCATGCATTTTTCCTAATAGGGAAGAAACCTATGCTAGAGTGTAAGACCTAATCTTAGAGAAAGGCATTTTGATGTGATAATTCCACACAGACATGGCTATAGTCAAGATAAGCTTTTATTTTAGTATGTTGAATATTCTCCCCTTCGACTTTTTTTTCTTTTTTCTTTTCTTCAAGGTAAAATGCTATTAATATCTACTTTTTGATTATGCCACTATATGTAATTTGTATTGTACCACTATACCCTCTTGATATTCTGGGTTTTGAGTTAAATAAATCTATTCTTGCCCTGTGGCACAAGTATATCAAACAAAGTATAAAATTTAATATTCTAATTAAAGATGTACAGAAATATAATGTGATTTCTTTATGTAACTTAAGTAGAAACATCTTGTATACTGAAGTACTTAATTGTGGGAAACATTGAAAATTAGAAGTATTTAAGCATTAAATTTTAGACTTTATATTTTTGGGCGAATAATGACAAGAAAGAATTTTATTTAAAATGAAACTACCTTCCAAAAATTATGTTATTGGACATATTTGATTCCAAGAAGGAAACAACTAGATAAAATGTTCAAAAAGCAAATAAAATATGTGTAAAATCAGGATAGTAGTATATTAGAGCTAAAAGAATCTCAGATTAGGAGGGATAAGTAACAATTAGTAATTCCACTGTTAGCATAACAGAGTAAATGCTCGTTTTTGTTAGAGAGAGAATAATAGTTAACCGTTTGAGAGAACTATTCTGTTTAATAGAACCACAATGAAATAACTGCATATAGGTTCTGGCTGCTTAGCCACAAAAAAATTAAACTTCCATATCAAGTTATGCTTAGAATGCAATTCAGTTTTATTTTTGTTGCTAGACTGAGTATATTCTTCAAAGTAGTTTGGTCTCAGGCTGTAAATCATGTTCACTTAAGATAATTCATAAATTAAGAGAGTGACCTTAACAGGTTGAATGCTAATTTATTATTTTTATAACTCCAGTATTTTCACAATACATTGATTCCTTGCCTGCAAGCTGTTACTCTTTGAGGAAGCAATCTTCATGAATTCATTGGTAGTGATAGTACACCAAATATATTTTTTAGAGAAAATCATTTGTCTTACGTGGATTAATTTTTTGTGGCCATGCAGGGTAAATCCTACTTTAAGGTGGGAAGGATGCTGTCAGCTCAGTGGTTGCACTTCCTCCTTTCCTTGCTCACATTGGTTTCTGCAGATAAAAAACTCTGTAAATAATTTGATATCTTTTTTTTTGATAGAACATTAGGGAATATAGTGGAGAACTTGAGGGCTCAAAGGTAAAACACCCTCTCTATGTCTCATAACCCATGAGTTTATTGATCAGTTCCGTTGGTTGGACCCTTAAATTCAGTTCAGTTTTAATTTACCTTTTCATTGCCTTTTCTCGAATATCTTCTTCCCATGATGAATTTCAGTTTCATTTAACTTTACTGAAATACACAGAAGATTTTTCTGACAAGATAATTACTCTGGACTATTTTATAAGGTATTTTTAGTTTACTGGCAGAGAAAGAAAAGAAACTCATAACAAATACAAATGTATAGCACCAGTATAACTTACACATCTTTTCCTGTTTTTCTCTGGCTGTCTTTTTCACCCTTCCCCTTTGATACAGATTAATAACAGATGTAACTCAGACTACCACCTGCCCCTTGTTTATTTGAGATTATTTTTTCTTATTATCTCATTTTCCTTACTACTGATAATTATGGAAAGCTTATTTTAAAATTAGGTTGTCTGTGAAATGTGATCCTTTATAAAGAATGAAGATAATGCTTGGCATATTTACATTTACAAAATGTATATTCAGAACAAAATTGATTGCTATTTTAAGAGCTCCCTTTAAAATAGCCAGGAAAACATACTATGTGGACAAGCACTTTTAAAAGGTTTAGTTAGCATGTGGAGTTTCCCAAAATGGGATTAGTTATCTTTGTTGCCTTTGTCGAACAAAATGAAGTAAAATTAACTGAGTTTTTGTTCTTATTAATTGGTGAATTACCTTTTGTTGAAGAAGAAATTTATAACAGAGAATATCTAAGAGAAAGATGATTAGTGGTGAGGTCAAAAGCTTTAATGCTGTTATTGTTATTATTATTATTGTTCTTATTCCTTTCCTTGATCCTCATTTGGTTCCCTTATGTTCCTCCTAAGGGAGGAACCAACTGGTAGTTTTCTTTTGCCTTCTGACTTATAACAGCAATAAAGACACGGAAACCAAAAATGAGGACACAAGGACAGACTGGGGACACCTGGTGGGGAGGGGAGGGGGAGGGTTGAGTGAAGATGGGAACACGAGGGACTGAGGTGATGGTGCACTGGTGAGATGGTGATGGGGAATACATGGGATTACAATTAATGGCAAGTATATGTAAATTTTAAAATATTTTAATAAAAAAAATCTAAAAAAAAAGCTTTAATGGACACGTTACTTATAAAAGCATAGTTGCAATTACTTATGTAGTAGCAGTGAAATATGATCTCTTAGAAATTATAGTAATCATGCATTAGTAAATTACCTAATAAAATTAAATATGATAGTGTTTCTTGTGGCATGACTATTATGATTATAACCTTAGGTTTTTTGTTGAAATAATTTTGCCATGCCCTTCAAGCAAGCAGAAAAATCATTTTAAAAACTGTATCTGTCTTATTGTAGATTATTTGGAGCAAGAGCATATTCTGAATGGGAATGCATTTTGTGTATATAACTTTTCATTTCTCAGACACTTTACATTTATTACTTTGTCTTTCAATTTGGCACTCACTGAAACTTACAATAATTTGGGAATGGTCTCCTGATAGACATTCGATACTTACCTCTGGAAAAGATTTTCATAAAATGTCCAGAAAAGATCATCACTGCCATTATGATGACACTGTATCCTGCTTGATTGTGAAACACTATCCACCAGTGTGAAAGACTGGTGGATTATGTTGGCATATGGGGTATTTAATGATAAACTAGATCACTCATTTGCCTTCCTTAGAAAGAAATGGAGACCACTGGAATGAAAGTCTACTAATTTTTCTTATGTCAGCCTCTCAAATAGCCTTAGCCTGAATAGAGTTACAAGGGCATGTTAAAGGGTCTGTACTGGTTTTGCTCTAGTTACAAATTCATAGCAAGTTTCCTAAAATCCTACTATAGTAGGTTTATGCCATGAACAACTCCAGATAGTTGTTTCAAAGTTAGAATGTTTCTGGCACCCATTTCCTAACTTTGAATATAGGAAGCACAATGAGTATATTCTTGTGTTTGTGTTAACTTTGGTTAATCCCTAAGAGGATATTAAGCATTTAACATGAAAACAAATGTAAATTCTAGAATAAGACCATTCTATTTTATAGCAGTTGCTAAGTGCTTTATCCATATTGTATCAGTTTGTTAGGGTTGCCACAAGGAATACCACAGACTGAATAACTTAACAACAGACACAAATTTTGCCACAGATCCTTAGGCTGTGGTTGGTTTCCTCTAAGGCCTGAGGCACTCCTTAAGTTGTATTAATCTTTTACCTTTGTCTTCACATTTTTTTAATCTCCTCTTCTTATAAGAATACCATTTATATTGAATTAGGGCCTACTCTAATGACCTCAGTTTAACATAATTTCTTCTTTAAAAACCTTATCTGCAAATGCAGTTACATTCTGTGTTACTGGGAGTTCAAACTTCAACATACACATTTTAATATGCACAATTTAACCCATAACACATTAATTCAATTAGCCTTATAACGGCCAGATTATATAGCCATTTTACTGAGTCATACGTGAGGTATAGGAAGGTTAAATAACTTATCTAAGGTCACATAGCTAATTACTGATGGAGCTGGGATTTGATTCCTAGGAAATCTTTCTTTACAGTCTGTTTATATAAGACTATATAATATCTCTCTTCAAAGTCTATATACTTAAAGATTATACAATATACAAAGAGTGAATTCTGATGCATTTAGCTATTATATTTAATTAAAAATTATAACTTTTATTTATTTTGCTCAATATTCCCTCTATATGACAGTTTTTGATTAAAAGTGGACATTTACTTTCTGCATCATCTCTTTCATTACTGCATATATCTACATCATATCATAGATGTTTCATTATACTACTAGTAGGCGACATTATACACTAAGAAATTAGTATGTTAACAAATAAAAAAGCACATGGAAACCTTTAATTCATGATTCAGTAGCTAAAAGGTGTTTCAAGCAATTTGGCAAAGTATATGATAGACTTAATATTTTTTTTTCTGAGTTATCTGCTTCATAATATAAACAAGAATATCAACAACAATTAAAAAGCAGTTGACAAAGATGTAAAAGCTACAGTTATTTTCTACTGAAAATGTAAGTGGTTCAAAATGGAAATCTTAGTGAGTTTTGGGTTTTCAAAGCAAAGTGTATTGTGTTGAAGAAAACAGGATAAGAAAGAAAAAGCAAATTAATGACAAAAACATAACATTTCCAAATCCATGAAGTGAACATCTGGCCATAGGGAAATTTGATATTTGATACCTTATATCTGATTAAAACCAACATGACTCTAAAATTTCAGTGATGATAGGAGCTGTGCTTAGTGTATGGGAAGAGGTGTGACTGACTAATGACAGAGAAAATTGAACTCACAAGTTGGGAAGAGATTGAGAAATGAAGATTTTAGGAATTATAAGACAGGAGTGTGTAGAAAGAAGGCTGGGGGGGATGAGTTCAGCTTTAGACATGTGATTTTGGAAAGTAGATGAGATCTCTGAAAGATGAATTTTAACTGCCAGTTGGCAGTCCAAAGAATAGATTAATGTGAAAAATAAATATTTGTTACCATCACAGTAATAATGAAAGCAGGGACATAGTCAGAAAGAACATCAGGGAAAGGGTGAGTTTGTGGTGAGTCTACATTAGAGAGATTGAGGAAGAACTTTTGAAACAGGTGATGGGCAGTCAATGCAAGTGTGTTCCTTGGAGAGAATAGACCAAAACACCTATTTCTGAATCTTCAGTGCTTCACACATTATTAAAAAGTAACAGGACATTGGAGAAGGAAACGTCAAGTATGGTAGTATACTTTCACTCCCAGGGATTTTAAACTAGAGATCCCATTTGGTAACATATGAATGATATAATGAAGGGTTCAGAAAAGGATACTGAGCTGTAGATTAAGAAAATGGCCTTGTCAAGCTAATTTTAGTATGAAAAAAATGGAAGATTATCAGACAGTCTCACTTTTTTTGCTGACATTCAGAATTTTTTGAAAATGTGTTAAAGAGGTGTAGGACAGACTTGAGTTAGTTTCAGGAGAAACATGGGAGATTGATTAAATTTATAGCAGTAAGTTTATTGATAATTAAAGAAAGATAAAAGCACCTGTAGTATTTAAATCCTGGAGGTAGGTAAAAAGAATATTTAAAAAATCTAAATCAAATAAATTTTACTTACATAGTTTAGAAATATTTCTGAAGTTTTCTAATGTCTCTTTGCGAAAAAAGGGAATTTCAGAATGTCTTATATGAGATAGGTGAAAATTTTACAGAAAAGTGATTGTGAACATGTTTACTCCAAACCAGAGTATTTTGCTTTAGTAGGACATTTGAAGCAGCCTCATCAAAACAGCTATAAAAATGTAATTTTTTTTATATATTAAAGAGAAAGCTCTTATTCAGATTTCACACCTGCACTCCATCCACATCTCTGAGCCTGCATTAGACTCAAAAGAGGCTAAATGTCAAGGATAAGATAAAATACTCAAATGCATATTAAGAAATAATGCAGAAGAGGGCCTTCCTGGTGGCACAGCAGGTTGAGCGCCTCACTGTGAAACATCAGTGGCACACTAGTGAGAGTTCGATCCCCGGCCAGGGAGGGGACCCACATGGCGCAGCAGACCTCTCCTGCCTTGCCCACTGCAACCCTCAGTAGTATATTTCAGCCGATCTGACTGTTCTGCTTTCCACTCTGTCTCTGGTGAATCCTCTCACCTTCTGTGCCTCTGGCCTGTACCCCAGCTCTTGTTTGCATAAATAAATAAATCTTTAAAAAAAAAGGAAAGAAAGAATGCAGAAGAAAGTTAGTGTGACAAACCAGAGGGTTTCATTTGAAGATTAAATTGTCCTTAGCAAATGTACACTGATATTCTTGGGAAATTAAATAACACCTTGTCCAATATACTGATCTTTTTAGTTTTCTTTTGGTTTGCCTTATGGGTTGTTTTGAGTCTGCAAAGGATTATTAGGTTATAGTATGTCCAGCTAAATAGTTTTTGTTAATTTTATGTAACAAAATGACCAGGTATTAAGAGCTAGACACTGACTATCTCTGCAGGGAAGAGAGTGATTTGGTTGCACTGTGCTGAAATCCTTCTCATCAGGCATGAATTTCCTTAAATTTAAGACCAAGCCAAACAGATTTGCGACTAGTATTAACGAAAAAGAGGCATTACTTATGACACTTGTTAAAAAGTGTTCAAACAGACTTTATTCAGCAGTACAATTACCGTAAGTATAAAGACTCCTGAATTGAGATTTGTTATAAGGGAGAGAGATCAGGCTCAGCTACAGGTATAAGAGAGAAAAGTAGTGATTTATAGCAAAAGAATGAGTGAAAAATTACTGAGAGAAAATACCAAGGGGAAGGGGAATTCTGACTAAACCAATCTAACAGGATTCTTGCTGAAGGCAGGTCAATGTGGTCAGACATCACCTGTGGATGAAGGACATGGACTTGTATCACATTCTGAGTGTAATCAGATATCTAAGCTAATCTGACTTAACAAGATCTTTGCTAGAAATGGACAATGACAAGATAAAAACAAATGGGTCAAGACTTCATTTTGAAGACAAGTCAGAGAAGCCCCCGCTAGATTTTGGTCAAGAAGACAATATTTATTATGATTGTCTTGACCCTTCTTTCACTTCTAGAAGATAAATGCCATTTTTGAATGGATGAGGAAAACACAGAATGTTTACAGACTTTTCAAATCCTGCTTAGTATTTTTGTAAGTTCTTACCTTTAATACTTCCTGTAAAAATTCTTATGATGTACAAGTATCCTACTCCAACTTCAAGCCTGCTGCCAGAGTGCTAGTTTCCATCTATTACTACCATCCAGTCAACTCCCTCTAGTTGTTCCACTCGCTCTTTTCCTCTCTGGTAATCACCATTCTGTTGTCAAAATGTAAAGGTTTGTTTTTGTTTTGATTGTTCATAACTTTAATTTCTTGTCATGAGTTAAATAAAAGGACATTTATTTATCCTGGTTGGAGACTGGTCATGAAATTATTCCCTCAGACCTAGCCATGTTAGTACAAATGCAAAAATTTATCTTATTTATAGATAGCTGAATAGTATTCCATTTTGGTATATATTTGTATCTCTGTTTTAAAGACTTCTTTGTCTGATGTGTACAGCTGTATCGTATTTCCTTTCAACTCTATTTGTATGAATTATTTCCTTTCATCTTTCACTTTCAGTCTTTTTATACCTGATGTGGATCTTTTACTAGCAATGTATTTGAGTCTTGTTTTGTAATCTACTCAGCTACTCTGTATCTTTTGATATAATTGCTTACTTATGAGGTGATTATTAATGGTACACCTACTGCTGTTTTATTAGTTGTTTCCTGACTGTTTTTTGTGCTACATGTCTGATCCTTTTATCTCTCTCTTTTCCCTTGAAATTTGATGGCTTTCTTTAGTGCTACATTTACATCTTTTCCACTTTCTTTTGTGTGTTTATTATGTTTTTGCATTGTGGTTGCCATAAGATTCAGATCCAAGGTACATAAGGCCTTAATAATTAATATAATAATTATAAAATAGTTATCATGGGCTTGATAGTTTTTTTTTTTTACATTGTGATGTTGCATGTTGGAATACATTGCAATGTAGTAATATGCTTTTAAATTAGTTAACTGCTATATTTTTTGAGTTTGTTTCTTTTTGTTTTGTGTAATTTTGTCTTTTAGGAAAACTGTGCCAACAGCAACTACATTATAAATTCACATTTTGAAGGAGAGGGAGTACTGCTCAAACATTAAAGAGGGAATGTGCTGGCGCTGAAGTTAATGGAGAAGTCAGATTTAATGAAGCCTTAGCAGTTCTTTGGAGAAATGTGATAGATTTCACTGAGGATGTTATTTATAGACCAGCTTTTCTCTTAGCTGAAGCTTAAACGTAAAATTTGAGGATGAATCTGCCTCTGTTAACTATCTTTTTCATTGGTTTCTCTTGAAGAATACCAAATAATTTTGAAGTATAATTTGTTTTATCAAAAATGCCAGATACAAAATCAGTGGTCAATATATATAGATATATCTATATATATAATTTATTTTTGGATATGGATATATTATACTGTAAACCCAATATTAGACTTTGTGCTTATTACTCTGTTACCTTTGACAACTTTAAACAATACATAAAATTCCATTTATAGAAGTTTTTGTACCTTGTACATAATTGTGAAATAGATATTAAAAATTTTTCTCTAAGTTCCAAATTATTTTGTTTCTTAGAAATTATTGATAAAATTGATCAGTGTCCTCTTGCACATTACCAAACTATACAGACGAAACCCCAAAAAAGATAATTGCCAGACATAAGTGTCACCACTGGAAAAATATAATGTGAAAATAAATGCCCTTTATCAATTAAATTTTATATCATGATCTTGACAATAATCTGAATCTGTGTAAACTTCATGAAGAAGTGCTTTATCTCTTTTTCAAAATGAAGATAATGTGTACCTTTCTTCAAACTTCTACTATTTTCTAATATTGCATGATTGTTAAAAATTTTCTCATTTTCCTGGTGACATCTTAGAATTCCATTAGTATTTTGTGATATCATTCATATTTATTTAAAATTGAACTTATAGGTCTGTTTTTCCATGAAATCTGAAAAATAAGACAACATTTGCAGATTGTGGTTTCATTTTTTTCATGTGTTTGATATGGAATTAAATATTTTTTAAATAATTATTTTTATTTATTTATGCATACAAGAACTGGGGTGTAGGCCAGAGGTGTGGTGCGGGGTGAGAGACTTCATTAGAGACAAAGTGGGGAGCAGAACAGATGGAGATACCGCAATACACTGCTGAGAGAAGCAGCGAGTTGAGACAAGGGAGGTTAGGTAGGTTGATCCCTAGCTTGGGAATCACTTGCCTCAATGGCTGGTAATAGCTTGATAGCACTGAAACTTTAATCCTGAACCACTATGGAGGCCCAAAATTAAATATTTAATAGGTAAGAGAACTATAAACTTTTCACTCTTTGGTCATGGATTAGTTGTCTTTTTTTTTTTTTTTTCTCACTGCAGTGTCCAATAAAGAAACTAGGCAGAAAATACTGACAGTTAAATGTGAATATTACAGAATATGAAGTGACTTTTCAAAACTTATGCGGTGAAGTAGATGGATATAATGCACTGTTGTAGAATGCTGCTATGTATCACAGTTTTACTTAAGAATAGGGATAATGAATTGCCATTCTGTGAATTATCAAGATCTGTATGCTTAAAAATGATGTAATTCGGTACATGATTTTCCAAAATAGTATGATTAATTTATTCTTTTTGAACAAATGCAGAATCCATAGACATGAAAATTAGCTGCAGCTGTGATTTTATGAATGGTTTTCTAGAAACTACAATGAATGGAACTTCAATCCACAAATGAGTTTTGTGATGCCCTTGTAAGCTTGTACAGATGAGAGATTGTGAGTTTTCATTGTTGCTAGCAAATACATTAAGTATATTTTTTGAAGATGTTGGTCACATTTTGCAAGTATAAAGGTAACATTTCAACAAGTGACATCCTTATGGAATGGAAAAATATACATTTTTGGCAATGGAAGCATTAGTGGTATCTATTAAAATCAATACTAATTTATCAAAATGTTTATCTATTTTTTCAATTTAAATCAAAGGTTCACTGACTTTTTTTTCACACATACATGGAATGTCTATGTGATCTCCTAATGCAGTATGAACATTACCATTTATTACTTTTGTTAAATCTATGTTTATAAAATTCATTCAAAATACATATGAAAGTGTATTATTTGAGTTCTTACTAAGTCAGGAGATTGGTACTTTAGTAGTTTTGGTGGAAATATTTTAAGTAATACACCCCAAAAAAATCTACATTTATAAACTCTTAGGGGAAAATGTGTGTTAATATGTTTTTCTTAGGCCCTAGAAATCTTAGAACCAATTATTAAATACAGAACTTTTGAAAAACAGAAACTAGAAATGATAGTATATACTTACAATATTGTACTTATTGAACAAGTCACGTTCAGATAGCCCTATTTTTTCTTTGACAGAATTTCTATTCTAGTGAGCAACGAAATACAGGAGATGAATTATAACTGGAATATAATTAGACATTTTGTAGAGCTTTGTATAACAAGACTGAGATATGGGTAGATGATTGGCAATATATTTGCTGGTAAATTTTGGATTGACATAATTGTCTCTGACTAAAATGATTAAATTTAGTTCTGACCTACCACACTATTTTGCTTATTTTATATATCTCTTGAATAAAATTTTTGAATATAAGCTTATTCATCACATTTGTACATGAAACAGATCCTTAACATTAAAAAAATATTTTGACATACAGAATCAAGACCTCAAACATTACAGTAACCAAGACTGATCCGTCAAATTAGATAGCTCTTAATAAACTTTGATATATGTTCTGCCCTTATGTTTAAAGTGTGCTCAAAAATTTAAAATATAAATGAACAGTTTTCATATGAAGAATAATTAGTGTGCAGTAAGTTCTCCATGAATGTTCAGTTGGATACAAAACTGCTAATTTTATATCACAATACTGCTTTAATGGTTTTTCATACTATCTGTTGGTACATTATTTGCTTAAATTTTTACTTGGATATCAATAGCTAACTAATATGCAACTAATAGGGAATAGAAATTTACCATTCCAAGTTGTTGGTTATTCTACTTTTGCTGTTTTAGTAGTTCTTTTTTTTTCTCAGTTGTTCAATCAAGACACATTTGAATCATCCTTAACTTCTGTGTCCTGTTTACTCTGTCAATATAATTGGAATTATTTAGAGCTGGATTGGAAGTAAGAAAAAATAGCATTATTCATTCATTTATTCATCTATTCATGTATTTGTTCCTTCAATTAATATTTAAGATGTGGTCATTGAATACAAGATTATATTTTTAAGGGTTTATATCCCAGTAAGGAGATAAAAAAGCTTAAAACAGATTTAGAATATAAAGTGAGTTTTAAATGCCAAGAACAATATATAAGTTGAATGTCAATAATAGTTGGAAGGAAATATTCTTTAAGTAAATGATCAGTTTATTCTCAGTTATGTAGATAACACAATTCCATAGTTTTTACATTGATTTTTAAAAAATATTCCTTGACATTATGGTCATTATAAATATGTGTCCTGGAATATATTAATTGTGATTTAGATTTTGAGATGTCTAATTTATTAAATTCAATGCAAACAGCAATCATTATGAATACACATCTAAACTGAAAATATTTTCCTTATAATAAGGGGAATTTTCCAATAAGGGGAATCTAAAATTAGAAGCGTGATACTACTCTTTATAGGAAAGGTGAGAAAAATGTCAGCAAATTTGGGAGACTTTGGGGACTGATTTCTATTCAAAATATAATTATATTTGCTTTTGGTTAAAATAATCCATGAAAGTTTAGAACTACATTGACTTATTTGCCATAAAAATGGTTCAGTTGAGGTTAAACTCTGACATGTGACTTGAAATCAAAATAACAATTATAATGCAAAGATATAAGGATAAGTATTTTTGTATTCTCATTCCATCAAACATGATCTAAAACAGTTCAGTTCTCTATGGAACAAGTCTCCAATTTCCTGAACATACACTATACTTTAAAAGGCAAGAACATTTAAGTGATGAAGTTCAATACCTCAATTTAATAGCTTTTCCCAATTTCATCAAGCTGAGAGCTGTTGGAAACACAAACCTAACAAAACCAGCACAAGTCCTGTCACTGGAAAATACAAAGGAAAATTCAGACCTGTTGGTAACTTCCACCTGCCTGTTGTTTGTCATAATTATTAGCTAGTTTATGAGAAGACACATAGTCTTCTAACAGAACTATTGCTGTTCTGTTCACTGTCACCACTGTAGTATTCATCAAAATAACACTTCAGAAAGAAAGCAGAGATATCTCCAAAGAACTGCTAATCTGGAAGGACTTTTTTTTTTTTAAACTTCTTTTTTCTCTTAGCTAAAAGAAGACACTTGTTAACAGATATTATAAGAAGAAAAGATAGGTACAAGGGAAAAAATTTCATATATATGAGTCAGACACAGGATGTGATAGGATATCTCCCCTAGTCTTAAAAAGAAAAAAAAAACAAAACTTTAATTATCTTACTGGCAAACCAATAAAATGAGTTTAGAATATTATGAATACTATATGACAAAACTATCTATATTTTATTATATGGAAACTGATCGTTTTGATGTATGTAGTTCCATTTTCATATCTATAGTTAGGAAGGAAACATTAATATTAATTGTTATGTGAATTCTTAAAGAGGAAAAGAAGAAGCTATAAAATATATTATTTTTTAAGTCAAAATATAATAATTCGATACCGCTTAGGACTATATATGTCCTTACTAAAGTAAGTGGGGGATGAAACATTTATATATTAAACAATAAAAGCAATATTTTCTCATGTTTCCACATATTTATGGCGATGATAATGCAACAGTAATGCTTAGAAAAAGAATTATATTTTCTGACTTGAATTTAACTTCCTTGAAAATCTATTTAAAATGTATTTTTCTTAATAAGCATGTAAAAATTCATATTTTCCATATATATGCTCTTTAAAGAGCGACATCTAGGTGTTCATCAGAAAGTTTAAGAAATAGAGCAATATCATTGCCTTTGGCAGTCTTCTGCGACTGTTTTATTCCTCTCACTGTTCCTCCAAAGGTGTTTTTCTGTATTTCTCTGTCTTGTCTCTCTTTCTGTGATAGACACACACACATGCACACACAACCCTTTCTCCCTAGTCCCATTCAACTTTACAGTAAATTCCATTTTATATTCCACTTTATCTTATATTCCACTTTAAAGTAAGTACAGTGATATTTAATGAGCATAAGATAACTCTTTGGTGTTTAAAATTCAGGAAGCTTCTCAGTGTATTGGTCTGAGTATCAGTTAAAGTTTTATGGTGTTGTCAATGTAGAATATGTGAAAGAATTTTAACTGAATTTGACTTGAACTTAATAATATACCATACCTACAATATTATTTAAATTACTAATTGTATTTCATTTCTGGATGTCTATTTCTTTTTTAAAATATTTTATTTATATACAAGAACTGAAATACAGGCAAGAGGCATTGGGGGGAGAGGGTGAGAGGATTCACCAAAGAAAGAATGGGAAACAGAACAGCATGATTGATGGAAATACACTGCTGAGGGGAACAGCAGGTGAGATAGGAGAGGTCTGCTGCACCATGTGGGTCCCCTACCTGGTTGGGAATTGAACTGTGCTGCAGTGGCTGTGAAAGCCCCACAGTGTGACACTCAACTTCTTGAGCCACGAGAGAGACCCAGTCTACCTTTTCCATTTGAATTAAATTAGAGAAGAATATATAAATTAATTCATCTCAGTTATGGAGAAACAAGATTTAAACATAATATGCTCAGTTTTTTATATATTCTCCCTACAAATGTGTATGTGTTTCAGTGTAGATATTTGGTACATTGTTTCTTGTCTGCAAGTCATAACTTCTTAAGGGAAAGGTTTAATATTTTTAAAATTGTGGTTATTCACTTTTATTCTGTATTTGATTTTAAGGTTTACGAATACACTTTGCTTTCTCCTTTCTTCATTATCCATAGCATTCTTGATTATCCCCTCTCCAATGAAAAAGAAAAGATGATAAACTACAGAGTTCTCTTTTGTTGGTTTTGTTTCAAGAATGTTTGGGATTGTGATATCAAATTCACATCGAATCATTTACAGACTTGTAGTTCTGTTGAGACTCTGCATATGTTTTACTATTGATAAACCTATTTCCTAACAAAAAATAAATGGCAAGGACCTCCCTGGTGGCGCAGTGGGTTAAGCAATGCTCTATGAAGCAAACCGCAGCCACTGCAGCACAAGTTAGATCCCTGCTACCGGCCAGAGGGGTGTTCCACATGGCGTAACAGACCTCTCCTGCCTTGCCCACTGCTGCCCTGGGCAGTGTGTTTCAGTCAGTCTGCCTGTTCTGCTCTCCACTCTGTCTGGTGAATCCTCTCACCTCCCGCAACTCTGGCCTCTACCCCAGCTCTTGTATGCATAAATAAATAAATATTAAAAAAATAAATGGCAATCAATTATGATAAGTGCAGTGGTTACATGTTAAAGATTCAACAAAAAGACGGTGGCTTCTTTTAACCAATTTATAGAAGGTATTTTTAAGGCTTATTTATAGAAGGCATTTTTAAGGAAGTGATCAATAAGCATATTTGTTGATAGTTTGGTGAAAGTGGATGTACAGTTGGGTGTTCCTGGAGTGTGCAAGGGAACAGTATACTATTAGTCAGCACATATTCAGGAGAGTTAGAGCTCTAAAGGATGCTCAGTTGGTCATAGATCTCAAGATGTGGTGATAATCATGAAATTGTGGGAATTGTGCAAAATAGGATTGTACTTATGGGAGTTTTATTAACATGGGATGATACATCATCATTAATGTATATAGATACATTTCTGTCACAAACATTTTGGATTGTTAATGTGGAACACAGTCAACAGATTTTATTCATTTTGTAAAAGAGAAATGTTTTGAACCTTCTTATCCTAGATTAACATTGTTTCCTGTATGGATATGATATGTCTCTAATAAGAACTAAATAAAACATATTAACAGATATTTATGTGCTGCAGCAGAACAAGTCAATCATATACTCATTTCCCTTTGAGTTCCAGTTTTATTGTCTTACATTGAAGGAGACTCGTAATTGAAAAAATTCTCACTTTTATATTATAGATGTTTCTCTCTTTTTTTAAAAAAAATTAAGATACCATGAGATTAGAATGCTTACTAGAATTAAAAAGTAACCACACTGAATTATTTTCATCAAGTAAATGCTTATGTGTTACTGTCAAGTTATCACAAGCAAGAAATTTAGTGTTTTGACAACACTATAAAAAGAGCAGAATCCATAAAAAAAAGGGGATAATGGAAAATAAATAACAAGCATAATAATAATAAATAATGATATTATGTATAACATTTTTCACTATTTTGGCAAGATTTGAAAAGCAGAATAATCCAAAATGGCATACATTTGTAGGAGAAAGTCACTCATACATTTTTTGTTTGTTACATATATTTGGTGTAATTTGAAACTTTATGAAGCAATACTCCTTAAGCTTAAAAATTTTATACTGTTCAAAATTTAAATTCTATAAATGAAACAAAAATGTATAGAATAAGCTAAATTTGCAAAGATGTTCTTTTTTTTTTTTAAAGATTTATTTATTTATGCATACAAGCACTGGGGTACAGGCCAGAGGTGTGGGGGGTGAGAGGATTCACCAGAGACAGAGTGGGGAGCAGAACAGGCAGATCAACTTTAGTATACTGCTGAGGGGAGCAGCGGGCACAGCAGGAGAGGACTGCTGCGCCATGTGGGTCCCCTTCCTGGCCGGCAGCAGGGATCGAACTCCTGCTGCAGTGGCTGCGGTTTACTTCATAGTGCGTTGCTTAACCCACTGTGCCACCAGGGAGGCCCCAAAGATGTTCATTATAACATTCTTTACAATTATGTAAAATTGGATATACCCAAATATGCTGAAATATGGAGATGATTAAGTAAACTTTGGTGTATTCTGAGAGTGAAATATTGTCGAACCTTGAAATTTCATTTTACTTTTGATTAAAAAAATGAGATTTTCTTATAGCGTTAAAGTAAATGAAATTTTACAATGAGTGTATTTAAAATTAAGCAAAAATTGCCTAGATATATGTTTTTGTGAAAAAGTAATTATTTCAAATAATGGAATTACACATATATTTTCCTTTTTTCACTTTCACATGTATTCTTTATTTTCTATTCAGCATCAATCATTTTATAGTTTGAAAATAAAAAGGTTTGTAAATAGACCATATGGAAATAAGAAAGGAGGGGAAAATTAAGATTGTGAACATTTATTGTATGTAAGAGGCTATGCAATTTAATACTTCAATATAAGACATAGAATGAAATTATTATTTCATTTGACAGATGAAGATAGTGATGTTTAGAGTGATTTTGAAGAATTTGAGTGACAGGCCCTCAGTTAAAATTGAAACAATTAGACCAGAAGTAAAATGTCTTCTTTTTTCAAGTTTAATTCTCTGTGAAGTCAAGAGGATTTGCATATAGCATTAATTGCTGTATGGAGAAGGAAACTGGCATGCAATTAGCATGGAAGTAAGAATACTACCTTACAATATCTGAGGTTTAGAAACTAGAAATTGGGTCCAACCACTCCAAGTCTAAGCCCATTGTAAAGTTATTTCTGAGGACATTTAATAGCTTCGACTTTCTTTGGTTCTTTCTTTACTTATTACATGAATTTTAATTTGTGTGTAGTATTAAGTAGATGAACTGAGTCTTTTTATTGGGCACTTAGAAAGACAGAGTTTATATAGAATATTAGAGTTATGTCAGATTTAAGATCCCAGTTCTGCCACTTAAGAAATTAAGCTTTGGGGAAAATGATTTAGATTCATAAAACTTCAATTCCTAAAAAGTAAAATTATTATAGAAGCTATTTAATAGTATTGTTGGATCTCGGATTGACAGTAATATAACATATTTCAGTGATACTTTCTACTTAGCAGTTATTCAGTGCATGGTTATCATTCTTATTAGTGGAGTCCATACTATGATTTTATTATAAATGTATTGTTTATAATATGATATCATTACATAATAGTAGATTCTTGTTTGCAAGGTGAGGAATCCTTTTGTTTACTTCACTACTAAAAGTGTTAATTCAACACTTTTTAATGCAAATAAGATACAAATTAAATTACAGTTTCACTCCCACTTGGTTCATTTGAATAGAACAAAACCCACCTAGAGTTAAAAACACTGCAAACTGTTAAATAAGTGTAATGACTCTTTTTTTTTTTTTTAAAGATTTTATTTATTTATGCATACAAGCACTGGGGTACAGGCCAGAGGTGTGGGGGGTGAGAGGATTCACCACAGAGAGC
>JAGFMF010011783.1:365263-455870 GCA_019455555.1 Galemys pyrenaicus | reverse complement strand
GGGAGCAGCGGGCACAGCAGGAGAGGTCTGCCGCACCATGTGGGTCCCCCCCTGGCCGGCAGCAGGGATCGAACTCGTGCTGCAGTGGCTGTGGTCTGCCTCACAGTGCGTTGCCCAACCCACTGCGCCACCAGGGAGGCCAGTGTAATGACTCTTAATGTAACTATATATACCTTCCCTGGCAACTAGATCGATTTGTTTTAATATTGCATAGAAGAAAATATAATGTGTAGTAAGACCATTGATCATTCAATGGAATTAATTCTTTAAAATCAAAGCTGAAGGAGGGTACGATAGCTATTTCTCCTTTCAGAAACAGTCCTTAGTATTTTTTATTGAAAAAAAGTAGTGATAGCATTTAGAACTGACACTTCTAGCTTCCTAGGTGTTCAATGTACATATATTACAAGACTGTAGTCAAATAGTTGGGCATAGGGCAAGTAGGCAAAAATTAAGAAGTGGAAGATAAAGCCAACATTCAAATAGCAATGGAAAAAATGTGGGCCATGACTTAAAAAAATTAAAGATTCGATTAGTATCTTAAATCAGTAATATTAGTAAAAAATCCAGCAATGAAACACCAATGATTTATAAGACAATAACAATCTAATATATTTCTCATATGTATTCCAATAGGGTGTACTGTTCGTACAGCTCACAAATAATCATTGCTGAATCAGGATTTGCCACATAATGATTTCAGTAATAAAGTTTTATTCTCAGTGGTGAACCTTCCATCATTTGATTACATTTTAGCAGAAAGCAAGTATAAAATCTGGAAAAATTATTTTCTTTTACTTATTTGAAAGCAGTAGAAATTACTTAGATATTATGTCTATTCTTAAAAGACAGGACCTCACCTCATGTAATTTTTAAATTTATGGGGTTTTTGCCCAAGAGTATGCACAATTCTAGAGTAGCTTTGTAAATGGAAAGCTGCAACCTTACTAGCGTGGGCTGTCAAAGAACAGAATTTGAGAGTAAATAAGAAAATGTAAATATAAGGGGAAATCCTGTAAGCTGAGGGGTCTTTGAAGAAATAGAACCTCCAAATTGTAGTACAAAGTATACCTAAAAGTTTGTCTGACTTATAAATTATGCATGTGGCTTAAGAAAATGTGTGACCTTACACCAGTGAGAATGGCACATATTAAAACAAAACAAAACAAAACAAAAACTAACAACAACAAATAGTAGTGAGGGTGTGGAGAAAAAGGAACTCTCCTACACTGTTAGTAGGAATGCAAACTGGTCCAACCTCTATGGAAAGCTCTGTGGAGGTTCCTCAATCTACTAAAAATTGGAGCTACCCAGCAATTCCACTCCAAGGGATCTATCCAAATGACATAAAAACATTAATGCAAAAGGACACCTGCAACCCTGTTTATTGCAGCACTATTTATAATAGGTAATATATGGAAATAACCCAAATGACCAAAAATTAGATGACTGGATCAAGAAAAATATTGTGTATATATACACAATGGAATACTATTCAGCAATCAAAAAAGATAAACTCATATCATTTGCAGCAACATGGATGGAGCTAGAAGAGATTATTATGCTCAGTGAAATAAATCAGCAGGAAAAATAAACGTATCAGATGGTTTCACTTAGACGAAGAATATAAGGGAAACAAGGGATCAGGGGAAAGAATGAAACAACAACACTGACAGACAACTATGAATCAGAGACATTCTGCAGGAGTGAGGGAGGGAGAGGGCTCAAAATAGGAGAGGGGAAAGCAGAAAGGACTATGGCAATGGTTCACGGATAAATTGGTGGTGGCAATTCTATGGAGACTATACCTGAGTGAAGAAAGCATATATTGTGCAAACATGAACAATGATGTAAAAAGATATATATATACATAAACGTACATATATACATATACTTATATATAAATTATTATAATTATAAAGTAAAATATATGAAAAAGAAAGTGTGTGTGAAATTGCAGGTCTCCCAGTGGAAAAGGAGAAAACAGTAGCTAGTAACTGAAATAACTGATTGGAGATTCGAATTGATGCTAACCACAGGAAAGGCTGAGTTTGAAGATTATGTGCAGAAAACAAAGGGTTATCAGAGAAATACAATAAAATCCAGGTTCCCTTCAACTTATCTTTCCTGATTCAATATTTAATACAAAAGAATTAAACATGTGAAGACATCAAAATATAACAATATAACTATACTCAAAAAAAAGTTAACAGAATATGACAGTGGAATAGTTTGTTTCAGATACAATTAACAAATACAATTTTTAGGACATCTGTTACTTCTTAGTTCTTAAAGGAGAACAAGCACATGATGGATAGACATGTTATTTCATTAGAAAATAACTAAGAAGTATAAAATGGTAATTCTAAAGCTGAGAATATTATATGTGAATAAAAAAAAAGTTAAATCACTTAGTAGACAAGAGAAAATAGAGGTCCAGAAAATAATTTACTTGAAAATAAAGTAATCCAGTTTTTAGGACAGAGTAAAAATGATTAAAGAAAAATAGTAAAGTCTCACAAACAACTCAAGTGTTCTAATAGGATATATATCATTGGAATGCCAGAATAAGATATGAGAAGAATTGAGATAGAAAAATTAAAGTATAATAACTATGAATGATCTCCAAATATATCAATTTACAGATCCAAAAAGTTGAGTGAACACCAAGAGTAGTAAATACAAAGGAAGGAAATACATTTATGAACATCATAGTTCAGCTGCAAAAATAGAGTATTAAAAGGGAAAATCTTGAGGCTACCTCGGGAGTATAGGGAAAAACTAAAAATCAAAACAAACCTGTCAACCAGAACTCTCTATATAGAGACACTGTCCTCCAAAAATTTTAGATAGACAAGAACTGAAAGATTTTTTCATTATAATAATTGTAATACAAGATATAAAAGGAAATTCTTAAGTCTGAAGGGAAATGGTACCAAATAGAAACTCAGATCTACAGAAGGGAAAAAGATTATCAGAAAGTTTAAAATTAATTAATACATCTAACATGATAGCAATATGCATGTGTGTTCATATTATAGACTGTATATATTCAACTTTAATATCAAAACGACAATGATGTAGAATACCTTGATCTTTAAAACAATATTTAATGTAAAACAGTCTGAATTTCTATAGCATTTCTAAATGAGATTTACTTTTCTATTATTTTCCTCACCCAGGAGGATATCCTTATGGCATGTATAAGACAGTCTTATACATTATATATAGACAGAACCAAAAATATTTCTTAAGTTTGTAATTTAAGATAGTCTCCAGTTTTGTATTTCAGTGTAGGAGTCTATATATACTTTATCTTTTTTTTTTTAATGTAAAGAACATCCCTTATTCATGTTAGCATATGGTTTGCATTCTTTTACAATAAAGATAAAATACTAATATTTTCTATTTTATAGTGCATTGTTTAATTTCACAGCAGGTAAATTGTGGCACTGAACAAATTGCTTATATTTTATTTTGAATATACAGGATTGCTCACTCTCCTTTCAGTGACTTTCAAGTGAAGCATATAATTAACATAGGTATGAATTCAGTAAGTTATACATAAAATGCTTTGTCCCATTTAAAATTTTATACTTTGTAAGAAATGTTTCATTTGTAACAGTATCTTTTTTTTTTCTTTAAAATTATGTTTATTAAAGTAAAGTTGGTCTTCATCATTGCATCTTTGGGGTTATAATTTTAAAACTCCACAAATGTACATATTCAAACCATGTGTGCCACCAGTGTCCTAATGATTCGCCACCATATTCCATTGGGTTTCCACCCTCCCCTACAAATATCTTTTTTTTTTCTCTGTTTTGGAAAGAATCCATGTCCTTGCAATCAATTAAAATGAACTTTTAGTAAATTAATTCAATGTTTAAGGCTAACTTTTATTCTTAAAATCATTCCTCTGACTGAATTATGGTGAACCTATTAATGCATGTTGAACCTGATACTTAAATTTTCTTTTGCTTAGATTTATTTTTCACACAATGTTAACTAGGCCTACATCTCCATCTGCCTTCATAAACTTTTTTTTTTTGAAGAGTTATTTTATTTATGCACACAAGAGCTGGGGTACAGGCCAAAGTCGCGGGAGGTGAGAGGATTCAACAGAGACAGAGCAGGGAGCAGAACAGACAGACCAACTTAAATACACTACTGTGGGGAGCAGCGGGTGAGGCAGGAGAGATCTGCTGGGCCAATTGGGTCCCCTTCCTGGCTGGGAATCAAACTCATGCTGCTGTGCAGCAGATGCTTCATAATGCAGCTCTCCACCCACTGAGCTGTCAGGGAGGTCCCAGCCTTCATAAACTTTTATTAGTCTCTTGTATATTATAGAGATTAGTTATGTTATTCTTTCTGAAACATCTTGAATACTTTAACATTTCAGGGAACCCTATTTACTAAAATAAAAAGACATCCACCCAGTGGGAGAAGATATTTATACATTATGTATCAAACAAGGGGGTCATACCTAATTTCAACAAAGAAATCATAGAAATCAATAACAACGATTAAAAAAACCCAATTAAAAAACTGTGCAGATAAACTAAATAGATACTTTTCCAAAGAAGATCTTCAGGTCTCCAACAGGCTCATGAAATAATGTTCACTATCATTTATCATCAGACAAATGCAACTCAAAACTACAGTGTGATTCCATCTCACACTTTTGAGAATGGTCCATATCAAAAAGAACAGAAACAAGTTGGTAAGGATGTGAGGGAGAAAGGAACCTCATACACTGTGGAAAGTTAGGCTGGTCCAGTCCCTAAGGAAAACGGTATGGAAATTTCTCAAAATATTAAAAATAGATCTTCATATGATCCAGATATCTATCTGAAGAATGTGAAAAGTCCAGTCCAAAGTGATAGAGGCACTCTTATGTTACTGCAGCACTATTAAAATAGACAAATTATGGAAACAACTACCTATTCAACAACTAAGAAGCTTTGGTATGTTTATAAAATAGAACATTATGCAGCTCTAAAAAGAATAAAATCTTGTCATTTGTAACCACATGAGTGGAATTGGAGGGAGTTATGACAAGTGAAGTAAGGAGAAGGAAAAGTACAAGTACTGGTTTTTCAACTCATATTTTAAATATAAAGAAACAAAAAATGAAACATACAAAGCTAAACCGAACAAATCCTTGAAATATGACTGTGAAACTGAGGCTCCTAGAGGGATTGGGTTGGAAGTGGGGAGTAAGAAGTGGAAGTGACCCAATGGACTGTGGTGACGGAAGATTATGGTGCTTAGGTGTGTGTGTGGTTTGGTAATATACGTCTAAAAAATGTGAAATTATACCCCTGAACTCTATTTAGTGCTGTAAACCAACTTAACACAATAAAAAATAAAACAAAATCTGTAACTATAATTTTTTTTGGAAAAAAATTCAGGTGGAAGTGGTATTACAGCATGCCTCTGAAAAGCATACCAGTCCCTACCCACTTCTATTGATTTATTATTTTCTCTGTTTAAATGAAACATCTTGGGACATACAATGTGGACATTAGGCAGTAATCAGTAGATGGCTAAGAGCAGAAACCTTTGCCAAATAGAACTGAATTTTCTTTTAAATCTCAAACACTCTTAGCTAATGCATCTTAAAACTATATGCCAACATTATGCCACTCCCTGTTCTCTCTACTCTAGCCTCTTAGCAGATGGCTTCAAGCCCACAGAACCGTGGCCTGTCAAGCTCCACTAATGACCCTATTATCAGTACCCTTTATCTGAGGGATTCTGTAGTTTGGAAAACACACAAAGGTCCTTCCCTGAGTGGTGACTAAGGGTTGAATTCCAGCTCAGTTCTATTCTTTTGGCATGCTACTGAGAGGGAATGCTTTTCCCCCTATACTTATCAACGCAGAGGGAGAGACTTTCTTATATTCTTGCCATGTCTGTATATTTAGCAGTATGCATATTAGAGAGTACACATGAATTTCTGAGATCTTAAATATACTTCCTACTTCTTACAGTATTGGAATGCATTAATGAGTATATGAGCCAATGAGTTATCACTCACATTAGAAAAACAAATCATTACATGTGAGATCTTTTCTCCAGAATCTTTGATAAAGGAAGAACTGGACTTAATCATATCACTTGACTTAGAGAAACTTGAAATGGTTTTAAGGAGGCAGTTACCTGGAATAAGTGTAAATTTGTGAGACTTAGAAAGGCGGGAATCTGAAGTCCTAGAGTTATTTTTGGTTTTATTTATTTGCTGATTGCTTTTTATTTATAGAAAACATGGATTTTTATTTGTCTGATTTGTTCTCATTTATCATGTTTAGTGTTTACTAAAAAGAAAGTATTTTACATAAAAAACACATCACATACACCAGTGGCACTGATTTTCTAAAGCTTATTTTGAATATGACATCATTTGGAATTGTATCCTCAGTGCAGTAGCTCTTCCCTTAGAGCTCAAAATCTTAGCTGTCAAACTTCCCCTAAACTCATTAGGATTCATTTGTCTTTGTCAGTGACATGTTCTCAAGAGCCAGTTCATGCCAGGCTGTTTTGTCTCACAGCTACTCTGAATAAGACCAGTTTTCAAGAAAAAAGAGAACCAATGCTTTGGAATCTGAGGGAATTATGTATTTTTTTTCTTTACAAAATTCCATTGGCAAGGAAAAGTGCAGGTTAAGCACTGTCTAAATAGATTAGACAGCTCAACTACAAATATTGTAGTTTCTATAAAAACTTTTCTATAAAAGCTCAACTACAAATATTGTAAACTGGTCCAAATGAACATAGTATAAGGAGTCTGACCACCTTGACTGGAGGACAACAAATGTGGCACTCTCTCTTAAAAATCAGTTTAGAAGTGCCTTAGCCCTGTACGTTGTGATTTAAAAAATCATGTAACACTCTGATTATTAGTTTTAACTCAAGGGTAGAGTTTCTTTAATTCCAATTGTAAATGATATATATATACTGAAAATCATGATCAATTATCAGTAATTTTCCCAATCTGGTTTCTTTTTTGATATTGAATGTAAATGATTCCTAGGTTATAATTAAAAGGCTGTACTTTGAAGTACCAAATCATAATAAACATTAAAGGTTGGAAATAACCTCTTTTTTATAAATATAGAATAATAGAGAAAAATGATGAATACTATCACAGAATATTTGTCTGCTCTAATATAAAACCAAATAAACTATGAAACTTCAAATGAAACTACTATACATTACAACCACAAATATTTTAGCAGTTTATTTTTTTTCTTAATATGAATAGGATTTGTGGTCTCTGACAAAAAAAGCCCATGCTTAGTGAAGAAAGCGATATTTAAATATGAAATTACTGCTAGAAACCATGTGACCAAAGTGTTATGAAAACAGAGGAGGAGGGGAGATTGTGACCCAGAAAAGCATCTCAAAGAGTTCATTTTGGCATGAAACTTGAAAAAAGTTAAGGAATACCAGACAGACTGCAGGAAGCAAGCTGTTCAATGAGAATTACATGTTAAAGATAATTGCAAAGCTGACAGGAAGTACAGGGAGGTATGGGGAGAAAAGAAGGGAAAGGGAGTAGGAATCTATGGACAGTATCAAGGAGTGTATGTCTTATTTTGTGGACAACACAGAATGATCTCTGAAGAAGTGGAGTCAGAAGTGCCAGAATTAGATTTTTGGTTTATAAATATCACCTTGGAGTAGTGAACAAAGGCAATGAGAAAGTTTAAAGGAAAGAATCGTGGTTCAGTGGGAAGGCTATTTCAAAGCCCATAAAGGAACAATCAGAGTAGAATTGATATGAGGACCCCCTCATATGAGGAAAGGCCAGAATAAATTAAACATTTAATAATAAATTAGAAACATTTAAAAAGTACAATAGTTCCAATTAAAAGGGGAAAAACCAACAAGAAGAATTATTTAACAGGAATTACTCAGTTTCATGGTTTCCATGTAGTTGTTTCATATATGGATTGAGGAAAAAAGTAATGATAAAATTTTAGACATGATGATTATAGCTGCTTTTTCTATTGATGATTGTGTTTGATAATTCCATAATTTTAAGATTAGTAAATACACCCAATATTTCCTGGCACTCAAATCCAAACATTTGGGTTTTTAAAAGACCATTCTACTATCACCACCACTCATATCTTTGTCTTCCCATTTTACTATGGATATAGCTGTCTAGGGACATTCTATTTCCACTTGTTATTAGCCCTGTAATCATATGGGAAGATATGAAAATCCTACTTTGCTGTCAGTTATTTTATCTGTAAAATGGATGTGAGAATTGTCTACCTCACAGAATTAAAACAAGATTTAAATTAGTTAATACATTTGATGTGCTTAGTTTTTTTCTTCTGGAAAATGGAATTTTATTAAAGTCAAATTTTATTATTTTGACAGGTCCTTTGGTAGCACGTATGAAGACTATTCTTCATTATAGTTATCTTGTGATAAGCCAGGGGCTTAGGAGGTTCATTGGCTATTTTTTTACCTAAGCCTATTTATTCATAAGATCCACATTAGATGTCTATAATTAACATTATGAAATTCATAAAATATAGTTCTTATAGATTATATCATGTTACTAGTCTTTTCCACTTCAAAAATTTTTCTAAAATTAATATTATGTCATTTAGAATATGGGTAAAATCAGAGATGTCAGTACCTTTAATAATCACCTCTTTTCTACACAGAAATATTGCCTTCTCAAATAAAATGAATTTATTATTTTTACCATTTCAGTTATCTAAAAATGCTCCAAAGCACTTAGAACATTAAATATAGAATATATTTCCCCTAAAGCCATATAGTACTATATTTAACAAAATGTAATAAACACACTGACAGTAAGAATTTTTCTTAATTTTACACAATATGAGTTGAAGTAAACAGGGATGATTTCTTCAATTTATTTTAGTGCTTCGTGTTTTGCAAAATAGTTTCAGTCCTGAGAAAAGTCAATGATTTAAGGATGGGCTTGATTTTCCTTGATATTCAGAATAGGTTGCTGAGAGACAGAGCCTTCCCTGAGGTTATATACTCAGTAAACCCTGGAGCCAAAACTCTACTTTGTTTGTATAATAAAAATAAATTACAGACAATAACTTTAAGAGCTTGAAGATATAAGAAAATCTAGAAACTTACTATAGTCTACACACCTTTTTACTCTTTATGATGAAATAGTATAGTAACAATCACATGTATAGTTTATCATCTTGACTTGAGAATAGTTAGCAAATTTTTAGAAAATATTAAAGACTAACCCAACTTAGAAAATGGGAATATATATAGTTGATCAGTTATAATCAAGAGCACTATAAAATTACCAACTATATCTTCATAATAAAACATGAAAATCAATTTGGCAACTGTGAGAAATACTAGGTTTCCTTAAGAGCTTACCTTATGAGAAAATGTTTATCTACAGTTGTCCTTAAATCCAAGTGAATAGTTTTGATCTTGCCTATTTTAATTTGGTGTTCTGCCCAAGACACCATTTGGATCAGATCAAAATGACTTGGTTTCAATATAGTCCTCATTTCTGAATTTTTCCACAGTCATAAGTAATTACTTGCTTCTTCCTCCCAAACTACACAGTATTTCCTTCATTACTTTGATATATTTTAAGTGAACAGGAGCCTGCATCCCAAATAAAGTGCACTGGGAAGTCTGACTATTAGAATAAAGCTCCACAGAGACCTTTATATTTGCTTCTACCTCTCAACTGTCTAATGAAATCATGAAAATTGGTTTTATCTAGGCTCTGGTTTGCCCTCATTATTCATTATCTGCCTAATTAGTGACTATTTTAGAACATACATACTGAAAGAATAAAATGTTTATATTTTTATTGGTGTGTAAGAATGTGGTCTGCCTTCTTTACAGTAAGTATATAATAAAAGAAGGCAATGTTTTTAGTGATAAGGCTCTTAGGTTCATTGAAGTAGAGAAAAACAATGTAGCATTAATGCATCATGATGAATTTCTTTTTCTCTTTTATTATGAGTGAAAAACAACTGTGGGAACATTAAGAAGCATTAGTTCAACTTGAATGAAAGAAAAAATTTATGGTGTATAGATGATCTGTTTTTATTTTGAGGCTTGAAAGTATATGCCAGTCTTTTCTGTGTTTGAATTCATTAGAAGATAAGTCTTGCCTCATTTGTCTCTTTTAAACGTTTAGATTCCATAAAACTAATGGCACCGTCACTGAATTTTACTTGTCTTTAAATTTAATCATGTCTGTGATCTTTAATTACCATGCCAATTAAATTATGGTGTGATCTATGTTTTTCTTATCACAGACTCAATCACAGGCAAAGATATTTTGGAAGAATTATCTTGTTATAGTTTATAAAGACGTTTGGCCCCTCAGACAAAATTTGAAAAGAGACAATGTTTACTTTGTTGACTTTCCAATTCCTCTTTCTGTAGACTCCTTTTCACACTTATTAAGCTGCATAAGTTTTTAGATTTCTTAACCTCCCTGAGATTTAGATCCTGTGTTGATGAAACTGCTATAATGATGCCTCTTTTTTTCCCTCATTTTAAACTTGTTTTAGAAACCAGAAATCAAAATGAAAAATTCTGTGTTACAAGAGGAGTATTAATCAAAATTCTTATTAATCAGTAAAAAGCTGTTACAAAAGTTCACTTAGCTACAGTCCTAGAACACATATAATAAAAATCAGCCCTGAACTAAAACACTTGCTATAACTTTAAAATACTATACATTTGAAATATAAACAATTACTGATAATGATGCATAGGAATATTAATAGATGACTGTCAGAACAGAGAAAATTTAGAAGTATAAATCAATAATGGTGGGATTTAGGGAAGTTAAATCAGACAGATATATATTTGTAGGGAAATTACCCTCCCAGAATGTATCATATAAGATTGCAAAGTTAATATTTTATTTACTGTGCTTGAGAATACGCTGGAATACATTGCTTAATATACATTTATTTGTATGATTAAAATGTAAGAATAATCCACCTACATATTGATAAAAATAGAACTAAAACAAACTTATTGATTTTATCTTTTATTTGAAAATTTTTTTCTAGGATGATAGAGTAAACTTGGAATAAAAACATAAGCCTTTATTTTTGAATCAGATGTAGCATCGTTTAGATCCCATCCCCATTGTTTTTGACCATATTACCTTCAGCAGTTTAAACCACTATACATGTATCGAATTTGTCCTACATGCCATGTAATGGAAATATAATTATTGTGAAGTGTTGTTTGCCCTTTTCCCTCACATTATATTCAGAGACACAAGAAAAGATATAATGTAAAGGAAGTTTCCAACCCAAAGTGAAACTGTCTGTTTTAATCTATGTGTGAAAAAAGGATGCGAATGTCTTTATGTGTTTATATGTGTGTACGGTGGGTAGGGTAGGAAAACTGGTAGAAAGCTGAAACCCACGTTGGATCTTAATTATTCTTCTTAGCTTTCTTTGCAAGTTGGAGGAATTAGCATTGAGGGTACTTTTGGAGAGCAGGAGGAATAACTATGATTTATATATGTGTATATATATATATACAGACACATGTATATATAGATATATGTAGATATATGTCTCTCTATATATGTAGGAAGTTTGTGTGACTAAGCATGACAGCTTAGGTTAGAACAGGCTACAATCAAATATAAGGCCCACAATAAGATGATAAAGAATAAGGAAGGAACGCTTGTATGAATTGGTGGGCCAAGTGATTCTGGCACAAATGTCTCAGCTCTGGGCCCACGGAGGAGGAAATCTAGTCCCTTAGATGAATTATTATATCTAAAGTATAAGGGAAATACAGGAGGGAATTTTTTTAAGACCAGGTGTCAGAGCATGTGTCTATATACAGAATAGCTGATTGGCAAAGCCATAATCCTTGGGTCTGGATGAGGAACAGGAGTATAGCCTTTTCAAAGAAATGATGGGACAGTCAAGAGAAGATGGAAATAAGGACATGAAAAGCAAGAAACATGTTATCAGGATGAAAAGTCTGATATTGTGCATGGAATCTGGAGACCTGTTGCAGAAACTGACCCATATTTAGTGTTGGGGAAACAATGACTACTTGCTTCTGTGTTACTCAAGAATTTTAGTCAGAGCCTCTTTATTCTTCCTAGTTAAGCTAAGCACTGATTTTGAGGTTAAAGTGGGAGTCATTTAGTAGGGGTAGGAGTTCTAGTAATTGTGATGAGAAATGGTTATAGAAATGTAGAAATTAGAATCTGATAGTTTATAGTAAATTCTTAAACTCACTGAAAGTTAACCTGCAAGATGTAGACTAAATGTTGCACTGATCATCCAGGAGTGAAGAGGTAGTAGTGGACTTTGAACCCTAGTTTGTAAATGTGACTGGTTCTGTGGCTTTGAGCAAATAAATTATCCTCTCTTTTCTTCACATTCCTTATTTGCAAAGTAGAGCAAGATTTACCTAACACTTGATTTAGGGGACTTTTTAATTTTTAAAACATATTTCACTTTATTTATTTGCTAATATTTTCCCTGACCAGAAACAACTGAGTTTATACAGGGCTTTAGTATATTGATTACTAGACAAAATAATACTCTCCTTCATCTTCATCATTACAGTTACTAAGACAGATTTTAAATGATACCTAATTTAGAAGCAAAATAAAAGACTGCCCAATTTTCACTTGGTATACATTGCAGGCATTTTATTTTACAATTTCAATTTACCAAGAGCAGTACTTTATATACTTTATTTTTAAGTTACTGAAAGAGGAATTTTGATGAAACAGGATAAAAAGTAGTGCTTGCTTATATTTTTAAATTTTCTTTTTTATTTGTTAATGAAAAGACTCACATTTTAAGAATTTCTCCTAAATCAAGGGGATCTTCTGAGTCAAGCTGCTGGCAATGTTAGCCAAATTAATTATCCTTCAAATTACATTTCCTTCTAAATCACTTTGGTAGGAGAATAGTACTGATTAATGCTTGTGCTTTGAGAGCATTGCTGAGGGCCATGTGATGGTTTATTGTGCACAGGTTTTAAAATCAATCTATGAATTCATTCAAATGAGTAAATCTGACAGTTTTTAAGACAGCAGATATTTTGATTGATGATTTTAAATATAATTTTTATAACTTATTAAAATTATTACAGATATTTAATTATATATGCAGTAAGGTTAAATATATGGCCGAAAATGAAGCTGAAGGTAATAAAAGCAAAACTAATTCTGAATAGATGACTTTTATAATAATTTAGGAGAATTACATTAAAAAGGCTATTAAGAAAGCAAATTTCTATATTTTAAGATAATGGACTAAAATCAAGATTTGTAACTGTATGACTAGGTAAGATAGGACAATACAGTTGAAAGAAATTTGAAAATTAAGTTTAGGAACAATATTACTGAGTGAAGCAATCTCATCATGAATAGTTAGATTACAGAATGTCTTTAAAATCATCTGAGTTTTAGTTATATTAAAAAGGTCTCTTCTCTGATACTCTGCAAAATTATTCTGCCAAAGGTAATTTTCTTCCCTTTACTATATAATTGATAAAAGATTATTCAAAATTACTGGACTGTGTTTGTTGATATTGTGTAAGTAAAATTAAAAAAATTAATATTAATACCACATCAATGGGATTCCTTGCTGTTAGGAGGTAACGTGTGTCTCCTCAAAACAATATGTTGAAGTACTAACCCCTGTACCTCAAAATGTGACCTTATTTGGAAATGAGTTATTACAGAGGTAATTGAGTTAAAAATGAGGTCATTAGGATGAGTCCTAAATCCATATGACTGATATTCTTATAAAAAGCAATAGTTTGCACATAGAAACGGACAAATACAGAGAAGATAATGTGAAGAAACAGAATACCTGAGGCTGGTAAGAATCTATTAGATAGGCTTAGAACATTCTCTCTACAGTCCTCAGAAAGAAAGAGGCCTGTCACCACCTTGATTTCAGACTTCAAGCTTTTAGAACTGTGAGACAATAAATTTCTGTTTTTCTCAGTCACCCAGTTTTGAACAAATTGTTACTGCACGTTGTTACTCTTGGAGAGTAACACACTTACCCTTTGGCTTTCTGTTAAGTTCAGCCAGTGAAGGCAAGAGAAGACAAGAGTAGAGAGAAGCGGCAAGTGAGGTTAGCATCCATCTACTGGCTCTCTTTGAAAAAAACCTTGCACAGACTGAACTCTCCATATGATTATTCCCTCTGGGTTTCTGAAGCCACCCTCTCTCCTTGCTTCTTTAGCTCCAGTGTTCAGAGGGCTTACAGCTGTTGCTATGCTCAGGGACATGGACTAGTTCTTATTGTTCATCTAAATTTTTCAAATAATTCCTTTATTTAACTATAATGGAGGGCCTCCCTGGTGGCGCAGTGGGTTAAGTAATGCACTATGAAGCAAACAGCAGCCACTGCAGCACGAGTTCAATCCCTGCTGCCAGCCAGGGAGGGGACCCACATGGCGCAGCAGACCTCTCCTGCTGTGCCCTCTGCTCCCCTCAGCAGTGTTTCAGTCAGTCTGCTTGTTCTGCTCTTGCTCTCTCTGTGGTGAATCCTCTCACCACCCTGGACTCTGGTCTGTACCCCAGCTCTTGTATGTATAAATAAATAAAATATTTTTAAAAAATAAAAAAATAAACTATAATGGAAAGCATCTGCTTTGTGTATAATAATTTTTTTTTTTCTTGGCAGGCATTCAAGTAATATAACACCTCTCCTCCTAAAGAGCATTGATTGCCTTTTACTGGAAATTGCACATATGAGTGCACTTACCAAATCATAATATAAAAATAATTTGTTTGAATAAATCTTTCAATTTATAAGAAGCTACCCATTCTTGTAAAATCATCACCTTAAATAGGTTCTGACATAATGTGAGACTTAAATTATACTAATTTAATATATGTAAAAATTAATGTTTTAAAAATATATGCACATTTTTTCTTAGCCACCAAAAAATGAGACTTCAGGTCACTATTAGAAATAAGCATCACATAAAATTAATAGGTTATTAATAGTTTAAGAAATTAATAGATTAAGGACTTATATGATCAGAGAAACATGAATGTAGGAATAAGACTAGTAAAGAAAACATAATATGCTATGTACTTCAGCAAAGTGGAAAATAAAAATGATTTTGCACTTTCTAATAGTGAAAGGGAAAGGTCAGTCACATGAATCACAGTGGCTCTAAGTTAGATACAAACTTATTACTGAGACTATGCACACATATTCTAAAGACTAAGGTCAGATGCAGATATTAGTCACCAATAAATTCTCAAGAAGAGGTGAGCATGCCATGTAGTGTATAGTGACTTTGATGCATTCCTACACATAATTAGAAAGTTAATTTCACAGGGATGTTTTTGTACTTTCTTGGGGTCAGTGGTATACTGCCCAAATAATGTTAAGTGGAGACTATTCCAAAGAAGCAGGTTAAACAAAGTAATGTAAACTGGTACCCTATGAGGATGTAATACATGGATACATTCAAAAGACTTAGACAAAATGAATTACCTGTGGTTTTGATACTATGATTCATGCCCATAATATCTGTATCATGAATAGTATATATAATTATTTTCTCACTATCATTCTGTATTTAGAGGTAATGAATTCAAGTCTTACAAGTACTAACCATGCAAATAACCACTGGTAACTGTCACAGGTGAACAAATATTTTTATAGAAAACCAGGCTATGAGGTAGAATCTGCTTATAAATATTTTAAACAAGTTAAGTTTATGTTCTATTTAACAAAGTAACAACTAAAAATGGCAAAAATAGAAATAAATTTTAAAATGTATGGATACAAGCAAATTTGTAATGCCAGAAAATATAATTTTCCCTTTGTTCCTCCTAGGTTTTCCAAAATAGTTCTCAATGAATGCAGAGATTTTGAGTCCTGTATTGGTGACTTAACATGAAAAACAGTATTGAACAATTTTTTTAAAATCTATGTAGTAAATGCCTTACTCCACACATATTTCATTTTGGTCTCCCAGGAGAAAATGTGTATCAAGGGCCTGTTTGCATAATGCTCACTGCTTGATCTCAAAAGGGGAACTACACACTGCTTTTTCCAATAAGATTGCAAATCTTTTGCTTACAAAACTCAGTATGTGAAAAGTAGAATTATTATGGCCCAATTTTTGGACCTCTCAACAACAAATTAGCAGATTTGTTGGCACATCAGCAATTTAAATATATATTTTTTTCATACTCATATAGGCATCTTGAACTACTCATGGTGCTGGTGGTCAGTGTTCTCATTAACTAGATGAATTAGTGGGGGAAAATTCATATCTCACTTTTGAGGACCATTCATTTTCAGAAGCTAGGCTTTGGCTTTTGTTTCTCCAAGTGGAAACATTAAATTCTTTGTAATAAAATTGGTGTTATTATTGTTATAGGGCAGGGAGAGGGGCACCCCAGAATACCCAAACCTGCCCACTCTAAATAGGTTTTGCCATCCACTGCATCAAGACAAACATATAAGGCCTTTAATGGAAAGGACCTTTAATGCAATCAGGGAACAATACAGAAAAGACAAAGAATATAGTACCTAAGTCAAGCATCCAAAGTTGCCCATCTCCTTGAGGGTAAAAGTCCAGCCAAATAGTATTGGCCCAAAGCAAGCCCCAAAAGCCTGCTATAAGTCTAAAGGACCTTTCAGTGGAGACCCATAGAAAAGGTTCAGAAAGAGTCAGACAAATTTTGGAGGAAAAGAGCAAAATCAAAATCAAGATGAAAGCTACCATTGTTAACCTCCCCAAGGGTCTCTCACCCACATCTGTTCCAACCAGTCCAATACCAGAAGCAAACAGTTTCTTCACATATCCCTCTACTCCACATGCCTCCTCTAGGTCTCCATGCTGCTTCCCATCCAGCTTCCTTCTTCCTCCCTTCCTTCAGTACTTTTTCCTATCTTCTCTCTCCAGCATCTTCTTATCCCTGCTCAGCTCCACCAAACTTTGGGCAGAATCAGGATCCTGGAACTTCCCCTTTTTCTGGGGACCACCCTGTTACATTATCTGTCTTGTAATATAGTTACTATACACACACACACACACATATACATATATACACATATATATAAATATAATTTGATTTTGGTGACTTTTTTCTTGTTTTACTACTTAGTAACCAGGATGGTTTTAGTACTCTCAGTGAATTATTTCTACATATAGTATGTGTGTAAATATACATCCTTCTGTATATCACATCTGTACTTGTTTCTGCCGGTATTTTTTTAGTTTTTCTTAGATTAGAAAACTAAGATGTTTCTAGGAGCATATAAAGAGTTTTCTTTTTTCTTTAGTGTGCTTCATAAACCAAGCTTCCTTTCCTCTTCTTCATCAACTTCTTGTCTCAAAGAACTTCTCCATTTTTGTAGCATTTTTGATAAGTAATGATCCCAGAATTGATTTTTTTTCCTGTTTCCTAGTTTTTCCTCATGTACAATTCTGATTTTCTTTATTTCTAAGAGGAAATGTCCACAGAATGCACACTTTCTCATTATGCTTATATATACTATTTTTGGGCTTTTTTAAAGAACACGTGGTTGGTGGTAAATTTAATAATGCATTTTTGTGGGTTCATATGTTGTTTTATTCTCTGGGATACATTTCCAGATTAATCTTTTTGAATTGTATTTCAAAGTTTATGTATTTAGTGTTTGAAACCAGAAGCAGGTATCCTTAGATTCTGAGAGAATATGATGTCCTGTATGAAAGAGTTGGCTGATCAGGTGAACTCCTTCTCTATGTCCATTCCATGTGAAACTTAGGAAAATTATTGTGTCTGTCATTCACTTAGGGTGCAATTGAATTAATACTCTATCTACTTATACATAACAACTCTACTTGCTATACTAATTTAAATACTTGACATTCCTGGTTTCCAGTAACAGCCTTGAAGAAAAGAGTGGCATCTTTTTACTTAACCCTATAGTTTGCCTAGAGCAGGAAGCTTCATACATCTTTCTGGAATTGATTGGTACTTATTGCTGCTTGATTTTGCTCACATTTCCTTAAATAACCTACAGATATTCAATAAATATTTGCTAAATGAGTAAATTACTGACTACTGCAATTTCAATGACTCTGCAGGTGGTTCTGAGAAAATATGATATGTTTTTGAGGTTTCTTAATCCCATACCATACAGTAACTCATCCCCATAACTAGATAATTAAAGGAAAAGACTAATAAGGCATGATGGACTTCACAGCATATGGAGCAGCAACAGTTGCCATGTCTATTGACATCAATTATTGTTACAGGACAGAGAGAGGGGCACCCCAGAATCCTCAAGCCTTCCTGCTCTAAATAGGTTCTGCCATCTACCACATCAAGACAAAATATATTGTAGTGCGTAAGACTTCTAATGTAAAGGAACTTTAATATAATTGATGTAAGACAAAGAAAAAACAATAAAATTTCCAAATCAAGCACTCAGAGGTTCCCATCCTCTTGTGCCTTAGTGCCTAGCCGGATAAACAGGGTTGATCCAAAGCAGGGCCACTGAGGCTCAAAAGCCTGCCTCAAGTCTAACTTACCTTCCAACAGGGACCCATAGAAAAGGGTCACAAACATCAGACAAGTCTGGAAATAAAAGAACAAGATTAAAATCAAGATAAAAGCTGCCATTGTCAACCTCCCCATGGGTCTTGGACCCACATCTGTGTCAGTCACTCCAGGACCAAAAAGCGAGTACAGCTTTTTCACATGTCTTTCTTCTCCATATGCCTCTTCCAGTCTCACTCTTGCTCTCCATTGTTCTTGTTTCCTTCTAAAATACCCTCTCCAGCTTCTCTTCCTACTTGTTCAGCTCCACCCTACCTTGGGTGGGTCAGGTACTTGGAACCTCCTCTTTCCTTGGGGATCATCCTGTTACACAATGATTTTCCTTTTGTCCTTCATATATTAAAATGAAAATTTCACATATGGTCTATATGCCATAATAAGGTTTTTGTGAAAATATATCTAGTTGTGTAGTTTTTTGATCTCTATACCATCATTGGATTAAAAAGGAAATAATGAATCTTATTACCAGTGAAATGTAATATAAAGAAAAACACTATTTTAAGCAGTATTTTCAGAATAAGGATGGGAGTTTCAAGAAAACAAATTTCATTTCAATAAAAAGTTGAAAAACAAAATAAAGAAAAAACCTTAGCAATGAATTACTTCATGGAATGATGAATTATCTTTGAAATATTCAAGTAGAAGCTAGATTTTTTTTTTTGTAAAGACTTTCTTAAATGAATCACTTTCAAATTAACTCTGTACACAAATACGAAATATGTAATTTGTTCAGTGTTTTACTATAAATGTTTCCTCTCTTGTTGGATGTTGAAAGTGGCTAAAATTTCAGCAACTCAGGCAAGATGAGACAAAGGTTGTTTCAAGTAGTCAGTTTAACAAGAATGAATTTGAGGAAGGGAAGTATCCTGATAAAGAATGATTAAATATTGAAGGAGAAATAATTATTGAAAAATAGATTTGCACCAACTTACACCATGTTTAAACTCAGAAACATATCCCTACTGTGGACCATTTTGTGATACAAAACTCTTAACCTCTCCCTTTCAGGGAACAAGGTTAAAACTTATTAACAAAATAAACAAAACCCACCAAGGATATTGATCAATATGGTAGATATTTACTTCTTGTCCCCTGATAGTCCTTTTATTCCTTTAGCCTCATAGAATTTGGAAACAACTAAAAACATTTATGTTATGGTGAAATTTGGAGGTCTTAAATTTCTAATTATCTTAATGTGATTCCCCCTTTTTAGGAGATCTATATGTAATAAGGCTACATAATTGCTTATTCTAACACAGATGGTTTCATGTATTTGAGGTTATTTTGGTTCTGCAATTTAATCATGTAGGAAATGCACCTTTTACATAGTTTATCTTATAGTCCCATGATCTTCCTTTTTCCTTTTTAAAAATCTAAGATACTCTCCCATAAATTCCTATCCAAGCATTTTCTGAATGATGTATATTTCAATTTTACATTTTTTCTATTATAAATACTACTCTTCTCTAAAACAGAATTAGGTTATATGTTAAATCTCACTCTTTCAAAATCTAATCTTAGTCATTTTCTGGATGTATTATATTTACTAGTTAATCCCAGCATCTAAAGTTTTTAAAAATTTTTTACTGATGTAATGTTAATTTATATCATTGTATTTTTATATAGTATTAGGTAGTGGTTTTGAATGCAGTTATCCAGTATCTTAATACTCTGAAAATTTCTCAAATATACTTCATATTACATTAAATCATAATGTATCTTTCAGCCTTTATAATTCACCACAGCAGTTAAGAATTTTTCAAAGATATCCCTGTACTTTATACCTCCTTTAAGTCAATGTGTGGCATGAATTGGAACATAGTAAATGAGTAATATTTTTATTTTATTAAATAGTTTCATTGTGTCTAAATTTTATTATGTCATTTCTAACAGATATACTTGTCTGCATTTTGGTAAATAAAGCTTTGTTTACCACAATATGGCACAATTTATAGTTTTTATAGTATCGTGTTCTGGCTTATCTTAAGTCTACTGAAGTCCTTTGTAAGATTTAAAGTATGTATTATAGAATATTCCCTGTAAATGTAACAATGCTATAGTAACATTTAATGCCAGAACTAATGTAAATTTTAGAGAACCAATTAAAAACAAACTGTTTTAATAGAGAGACAATTAAAAAAAAAACAGGCAAAAACCAAGCATGTCATGATTGTTTAAATTGTCTTATAGAAAAAAAGACTGTATATCTGTTTTCATAAAAAAAAATTGACTGACTAGTGCATATTAAAATGATGTTGCTTCATATGCACTAACATAGTATATGGAGCTTTCTTATATTTTGACCTGAAATTAAATCTTAAAGCATAAACTAGGAAAAGGAAAAAAAAAAAAGATGAACCCATATTTTATGCCAAAAGTGTTGTGCAAAGTTTTCTAGAGAATTAGACTACATGAACTGTATTATATTCCAGAAGACATGTTTGTTCATTGAGTCTTCAGAAAACATTAAGGAATTTCTAGCAAATAGCACTTCGTATCACTTTCACCAGGGGAATATCAAACCAATTAAATGTAACAGAAATACTCTTGGTCTATAGCCAGTGAAAAAGCTAAAATAGAACTTTATAAATAGAGACTGAAAAGATGGAAAACCAATGTAGAACAGCCTGTAGTTCTTACAGAAGACCTTGCATGAAGATTCTAACTCTACAGACCTGAGCTGAAGTTGACTTCTTGTGTAACTTATTAAAATTGACAACAGAACTTTTAAAATAAGCTCTGTTTCATAATAGTTGCATATTTATAAAAAAAGTTGCAAAGATAGTAGCATTTCTATATATCCCATACCCAGTCTATTTATTAACATCTTACATAATGTGGTACATTTGTCAAACTAGTGAATCTGTACTTACAGGTTATTAAGATTTAAAATCCATACTTTCATATACATTTGCTTAGTTATTTTTTAAATTTTAGATTGTATTATTTTGAAACATATGTTTAAGTATTATTAGTTTACAACACTATTTGTGATTCATCTGCACTGTGTGTACTGTGTGTGAAACATCTTCAAATATTTGCTACTGCACCACACCCACCACCAACACAATCATAGTCCTTTAATATGCTGTTCTAGGTTCCCACCCCAAAGCCAGCTTTACTTTAAGTCTGTATGTCTCTTATGGCTCCCCAACATTGTGACATTCCTTAGACTTAGTCATTTTTAATGACCTTAGTAACAGATTTAAATACACTATTATATAAAATGTCAGACATTTTTGTCATGAGTACACAGGGGATATGAGTTTTGGGGAAGAACACCACAGTTGTAAAGAATCTGTCTGAAAGGTATATTAGTGTCAAGTTTATAGCTATGAAAATGTTTTATCACTGATGATGTTTAACCATGACCTCCTGCTGAGGTAGTGTTTTTCAGACTTCCTTAATGGAAAGTTCCTTTTCTTTCCCTTAGCATATTGTAGTCTTAGAAAGTAAGTCACTGGATGCAGTCTTCACTTAAGGAATAGGAAGGTGTGCTCCATCTTCCTTAGGGAAATGCATCTACATAAAATATTTGAAATTCTTTTGCAAATGAAATTTCTCTACTGTGGAATATATTTATTGATTCAATTATTCATTAATATAATTAAGGAACTCGATGTGTTGTACTATGCTCTAGTACTGTATTTTATAAAATAATTGTTGTTTAAATTACTCCAGTTTTGATCTTTGGGACTCATGGAAAATGGCATTAGAAACTGCATGTGATTATTGCACTATGAGTTTATAAAGTCAGCTCAAAATGTTTTCATGAAGCTAAATAACTACTAAAACATATTACCTGTATGATAAAAACCTAAACTATTAAAACTGATGTCAGAGATTATGAATTATTCCTTAGTATTTATTTTCTATTTGTTTTAAATATTAACTGAATTTGGATGTCAACAATATATACTACATTTCTAAGCCTCCTTAAGTTAGATGTAGTGATGTGATAGTTTTTAAAAATGATCTGAGCTGATATTTCAAGTATATGTCTCACCCTTAGTGAATGAGACTTACCCTTTTTCTGCTCCTCCTTTTTGTCTGCCTAAAATGGAGATATCAGAGTTGGAGGTAGACTGCCCACATTAAATGTGACAGCATGATAGAAAGAACTGGGCCCCTATTCCTCACATATGTATCAGACAAAATTTGGGACTTCAACACTTAAAAAATCCTAAATTTCTCTTTTAATCCTTTGTTATTTGGGACTTCCTGTCACTCATACTTAAACCTGAGCTTAATTGTATTTACTATCCCAGATTTTTTTATGATATAAATCCTGAATACATCTTAACTTGTCACTCATAGCGTCCCATTTCAGATAATTGTTTATTCTATTTATTATCCATTAAATGACGAGAAATGACTTATATGAATGAGGCTCTACGCTAAGAGCTAGGAAGAAATTTTTAAAATGAACAAGTTGCAAGAAATTTCTATCGTATTCAGATTTTATTCTGGTCATATAACACAGTTCTTATGTCTGTTTGCAAACATTCCTTAATTAAGTGGTCCTTCACTTTCAATTATCAGCTTGGAAATTTCCTAATTGTTTAGGACTCAGTTGAATCATTACCTCTCATTACCTCTTGAGGGAAATCTTCCTTGGCATCTTCAGTAAGCTTTACTCCTTTAGCTATGCTCCTGAAGCATCTACTATCAACCTGTAATCTCAATATCAAGTTGTTTTCAAGCTCTCGAAAACTGGCGTTTATTTTCACCTAAGTAATATTCTCTACCAAAGTTCTGACAGCTGCAAGATGTTTGGTGTAATTTGGCACTATTCATTTACAAAGGATGATACTATATTTGAAAGAAAGTAGTATTAGAATCTACATACTGACCAGGAACTTCCCTTTCCTTTATCAAAGTGTCAAGGAAGCTTGATTAATTATCAGAAGTTTTCATGGTAATTCTAGAATCAAAACAGTTTTGCTGTATGACCTGAAAGGGTGTGAACCAGTACATTTTACAATCTGAAAAACAATTACTGCCTACAACCACGTACATTGCTAGGATCATCTTTGATTTCAAATTATCCTTCATTATAGTGAAGTATTAAATTAGAAAATTCTTCAGAACAGCAACATACATATTTGTCAACAGTTCTAACATAATTTCTTCCTCTTACTAAAACATCACTTCATTTTACTTGGATACAAGTTAAAATAATTGGCTTGCATTCAGGGGCATATTAAATGAGGAAGTCTCATCATTAAACAATAAAATTATTGTTAGACCACTGAGCTGCTACTACCATGAAAGGCACATACAAACTGAAAAGGAACCTGAACGTTTGTGCATGCAATTTAGCTCACATGACAACACACAGACCTGGAGTGTGACTGGACTCTTCTCAACTATAAAAATGCTCCTACCTTCCATTGCTCCCTCGTTTATTTTCTTTTCTTTCATTTTTCTTCCCCGACTGAGGACATAGTAGTTTACTATACATATGATAACCTCTATCTTAAAACTTTATGTAGCCTGGGCAATCTAAATAAACCTAACTCCCCTAACTACAAAATTCTTGAGTTGCTTTTCAGCTTTAGGATACCACATTTATTGGGCAATAATGTTACTGTTCTTACTTGGGTCAAGTATCTTGGTAGTTACAAATGAAAAAGGTGGCAGAAAATATCACCATTCTGAGGACCTGTTAAATGCTTGTAATAACAGTAATAAATTGTAAGGCTCAAAGTAGAAACCATGGGTGTTAATCATGTCTAAAACAATCAAAAGCAAGGATGATGTCTTTTTAATCCAGGTATCCTGCATAGGGTAGGCACTTAATAAATATTTGTAGCATTACAAATACAAAAGCAGACTTTTAAATGCAGGCTGAAAACTAAGATAAAATGATAACAAATGAGAGGATGATAAAGACCATTTGTTCACCCAACTGCAGCTGTTTTGACTTTAGGAAGATTTTAATCTAGAAGCACAATCCTTGACCTTGTAGACAACCTTTGTGGTTTTATTTATTAGTTTCTCAAAGTAAATGCTGCAACGTGGTCCACTCATTTTCTCTGAATATCTCAAATTTACCCATCATCTTTAAAATCACCCTTTCTTTTATTAATAAAGTTACATTATTGGCAGCTATTAAATCACAGATACTCTATATAGAGGTCTGACCTTTAATGAGAATGCTTGAAAATGTCAGTCTTTTCATTGAAGCTGTTCTGTGTTTTGTAGCTTTTCAGTACTATGGTTGTTAGTAGAACAAGCCCTTAGTCCCTTTTCCTTGTTTTTTTCTAGAAAGGACAATGCATATTTGAATATAGAAGCAGAGGTAATGCCAAATAGTTAAGGAAAAGATAGTCAACTCTTCTGTTATTTTAATTTTGAAAAGATAAAAATTATAAATATGGAGAACAGTTTGGACTGTAAGACAGGTGACATAATCTGACTCCCTTTGGTTTTCAAAAGTAGGACACAGCAGCCTTTGTCTGGATTTTCTGTAGTCCTACTTGAGGTAGGAAGAAGACAAGATGACCTTTTAAGATATATTTCCATCTCAGTAATGATCACATGAACCTTAAGTTAGTAATAGTCCTACTTAACAAAAGCTTTCACAGTAGGCTTTGTAAGATTAGAATTCATTAATGTCTATTACCCTTTTACTTTCAATGCTGTTGTTTATAGTATATTGTCTTTCTGCACACAGTATTTGTAAATACCTGATTACCCTCTATCTGTAAAATTAAAGTAAATTTTTGGTGAAACTCAGATAGGATATACTCTATATGTCCTTTTAAAATTGAATGTCCTTTTAAAATTAAATATTGGTAATGATTTTTATATAACATTTTAATACAACTGATAGAAAATGTTTATATTTATTGAAGCACTGATGTAGTGATTTGAGGAATCTGTGCATTAATATTAGTTGAAAAAGAATTTACTAATATTGACCTAACATAATTTTGACTTACAGCTTGTTATTCTACCCTTCCACCTTTATTACTCCTACCCCTCTGTCATAATCCATGGGTCCCTTTCTGACCATAGTAGGGTGCTGTTCCCAAATGTTTAATTTGTAGAGTTAAAATGTTTCTTACTAATATACAATTGTTTCCCTTTGGAAATGGTATTTAAAATGAAAATCTTTCGTGAAGCTTGGACCTTGAAACATTTTAAAATCTCAATAAGGAACATGGAAATGGAGTGTGCTTTCCTTCTTTCCCCTTCTTATCAAAGCCTTCCTAGCTGCTGCTATGGCAACAGACTGGCAACAGTTGTAGAGGAAACTATGCTCAGACTAAGGCCAGATGGAGGGAGTGGGTGCCAGTGGCAGCATCACAGGGAAGCAATATGAAGCAGTGATGAATTGAACTTGGCTGCTTTCCTCTCCAATAGATAGGAAAGATGGAAAGAGAAGGAAAGGGACAGAAACTATGGAGCAACACATAAGCTGAACAATTGTGCATTTGAGTGTGGTCTTAATGTGAAATCTGTATTTCTGACTTAGTTTCTCCTTTTTTTTTTTAGTGATGTAAAACATGCTAATATCCATGCTCTATTAAAGAGAAAAAAGATGAGTTTCATGACATAAATTCTGTTCTTTCTTGCTATGAACCATTTCTTCTACAAATTATTTATTTATCCTAGTTCCCTAACCTCATGTCTAATTCTTCTTCTTCTTATTATTATATCTCTTTCTCATTGTTCTTATTAGTATCAGTATATATCTTTATTGTTGATGGTGAGTAGGGAATATTTCTTTTCATTATAAAAGGCAATCATTATTTTCATTTTTGTACCTGCTAAATACATGGCATTTTCTATTATATTTTTGAAGACATTTCTTTAGAGGTAATAAAGATTTTCTATTTTCAAAGAACTTTTATGATATAGTAATCAAGATTAATATTAAATGAATGGAAAAGAAAAACAATTGATTTTTTAGTAATAAAAACATCTTTATAGAGAGCTGTACTATTAAGCAAATGATTTGTTCCAAGGAAATGATTTTGAAGCCTTTCCAATTCATGAATACAGATAAAAATTCAATAAAATATTTAAAAATATAAATTTGGGATGTAATTTTCTGTTTTATTGATAAAATACAACTTATATTTGTTGCTTGAATTTTTCACTATTTTATTGAAATAAAAATGTCAACGGAAACAGGTCCAAACACAGTGATGTGATCAATTATTATGAATACTTCAATGACATTTCATTATTATTTTGAAGTTTTGGAACTAAGGCTACCAAGGGAGAGTAGAGAGGAGAGGCGGGAGTGCTTGCAATGGACTATAGTGGGGTCTATGGTATCTTGATGATTATTGTGGTGTCATATCATGCAGATGAAGAGGTGGGGTCCTATAATTCTAGATCATGTACAGTGTTACATACAGTATCTTAAACCAATGCTATCTTTATGACATATCAAAAACCCAAACATACACACACACATAAAAGACTTAAAAAAAAAAAGCCAAACAAACATCAAATTTGAGGTTGATTTTGCTTTCCAAATGACTGATGCCAATCATTTGGTAACTGGAATCTCTGATTAGTTGACAGATATTAAAATGCAGTTGTGTTTATAGACTGAATCCTAGAAATCACACATTCAGTTGTTTTAAGAACAGGAAAATATTTTTTGAAAAAATTTCTCTGGTCTTATGGAAAATGTAATCCCAATATGTTTGTACTATATTTAGCAGACAAACAGTATAATCTGTAAGTGAATTTTATAATTTATTTGTTAGTTTCAATTTTTATTTAGCTATCAAAATGAAGAAGTGTCATTTCTACTTCATTATAGTGCATATCTTTGGTTCTTCAGCAAAGAGAAGATAAGCAAGATTGAACAAATTATTTACTTAAATAACATAATTAAGACAGTTTATATTCTTATTTCTAATAGGTGCTCAATAATCATATTTATAAAAATCAAGCCAACATTTAAAAAATGGTAAAAGTTATTATGGATTTCCTTTCATATAGCAGTTAATAAGTGTATATTAATGTGCAAATTTTATGTGAAAAATGGAGAGGATAATATTTTAAACTTCCATACGTACATTTTTCTAGTTGGTGTTTTAATATTTTTTACAACATATAGATGTATCCATTTCTTGAAAATTTTATGATGGAAATTTTGAATGCATTCAAAAAAAGAGAAAATGGTATAATAAATGTTAATTTACCATACCCCCAGTCCACAATCCCCAATACCTGCATAGTTTTCATTTGTATGTAAACCTCTGCCATATGATTATGATCCCCATGAGGAATACCATTCAATTAAAGGCATTTGCATATATATCTTACAAATTTAGATTAAAAAAAGATTATGACCCAAATAATTAACAACCATGCTTTATTTTAAATAAATATTCAATGCTCAAAATTTCCACATTATCTTCATTTTTTTATTTAAAACTATTTATACTCAAAATCCAAATAAAGATGTTTACTAAATATCTTATTTTGGTATTTTTTAAAATTGAAGTTACATTGGTTTAAAACACTGTAAATGATTCAGATAATAAGTTTCCAGATTTATTTTACCACACTATGCCCACCACCAGGGCACCCATTGTCCCCTACTGTAGTCCATAGAGCTACCACCACTGTTGCTCTCCATACTCTCCCACCCCCTATGCATCCTCAATTCTACAGTCAGAGTTCTATAGTTTTTTTTTTTTTTTCATCTGTTCCTTTGTCTTGTTTCTCTGTATCACATGAGTGAAATCAGTCTTTCTCCTTCTGACTTATTTGTTAGCATAATCCCCTCTAATTCAATCTATGTTGTTTCAAATGCAAGATTTTATCCTTATTTATGGCTCTTCCATTGTGTGCTCTATCTTCTTAATCTACTCATTGAGCACTTAGGTTATTTCCATAACTCAGCTATAGTAACTAGCACTGCAGTGAACAGCAGAACTGCATATACCTCTTGAATTAGTATTTTTACATTCTTCTTGAGTAAACAAGATAATTACAAGCATGTAAGAGTATTTCTGTGCTTATTTTAAAAATATGTGTGCCTGTGTGTTGTATGTTTGTATGTATGTATTTGTATGTATCAATATATGTTGGTATGTAAATATTTCTAGAAACATAAGAACTAGTGACAGTTGTTACCTCTGGGAATTGGTTTTGGAATTGTCTTTTAAAACATACAATCTTTGAACTGTTTTATTTTCAGTATAAAAATATAATATTAATCAGCAGGTATTTAACACTGTTAATCACAGAGACAAAGATATATATGTAACTAGTATACTTCAAATCTGTAAGTGAAATCACGACTTATTTCTTTATGGGAATATACATATATTTGTGAATTGTAACAATAAAATTTCAAGGTTCTGTACATTTGAATGATAAAACGATCTATTTCTTATAATTTGTCACTTTCTAATTCAATCCCTGGATATTTATTTCTTAACATCATATAATTATTAAAAGCAATATGTGCAGGTTGTATTAATTATGTGATGTTTTTAAGAAAATAAGTATCTGTTTTTCTTATAGCTTAATAATTAGCAGTGATAATGCAAAGTAATTAAGCATTATAATTTGAATCACTAATAACATAAAGCATATTTTAGATTTTTTTAATAATACAAATTCCCAAAATATCTATGAATCCCTAGATGATACTAGATTTTTAAAAAAGAAAGCCCTTAAATCTTGTAAAATAGTAACACAGAATTTTTTTTATTTTCAAATATAGTATCATTTCTTTTTGTTCCCTCCAATATGGTCTAAGACATTCTTGGTATTTTTCTGTTTGTTTGTTTTTTTTTTTTAAGCATAATTTGATGAGGGAGAAATGAAGGATAGAGAGAATAAGCTTTCTTTGGAAATAATTGTAAGGCACTTAATAAATATTTCTTTAAAACTGTATTTACTTTTACTACACATCTCTATCTATTTAATTATTTAATTGCCCAAATAAAATTATGTGTTTTTTTAAAGATTTATTTATTTATGCATACAAGAACTGGGGTACAGGCCAGAGGTGTGGAGGGTGAGAGGATTCACCACAGACAGAGCAAGAGCAGAACAGGCAGACTGACTGAAACACACTGCTGAGGGGAGCAGAGGGCACAGCAGGAGAGGTCTGCTGCGCCATGTGGGTCCCCTCCCTGGCCAGCAGCAGGGATTGAACTTGTGCTTCAGTGGCTGTAGTTTTCTTCATAGTGAATTGCTTAACCCACTATGCCACCAGGGAGGCCCATGTTTAATAAATTTGTGTTTCTAAGTGCTTTCATTTCAAATAAAATAATTAGTAGACCGCCAATTATAAAAGTAATGTCAAAATGCTATTATCAAAGCACTATTTTTAGTATAGGATAACTAATTTTATACTGTAAAACTGATTATCAGTTTTAAAAAACCTTAAAAAACTTGAATTGCCAAAGAAGTATTTTTTAATTTATAATATTCATTTTCTCTTGCAGAAAGTCAAAAATTCTGCTCTCAATTAGTTACTAATTTTATTTCAGAGAAGTTAGACTAACAACTGTTTCCAATGTACTTGACGTTTGGTTAATATGTTTATTTTAATAAATATGTAACAAGTTCTTACTATGTGCCATGATAAATAAGAACAGACCCTAAATTTAGTTGGTAGAGAATAAAATATATAAGTTTATGGTAAGAGAATGAGATACCACATTTTAGACTATTGAGAAACACTGGAAAATAAGACAAGTCCATGCCTCATGAATCTTACATTCTAGTGTGGAAAACTGGCAGAAAACACATTTCTATTGCTCATTGTTGCATGTGATCAGTGCAGCTCTAGTATCTTCTAACTTGATGTGGTAAATCTTTGGGAGGTTTTTAGCAGAGAAATGGTGTGACCTGACTGAGGTTCAATGATGGTATTAGAAAGTACAGATACCTGGGCTGTAGTGGTGATACAGGAGAGAAATTAACATGGTGTGAGCTAAGATATTAATGAAGAAGACTAAGCTCTGCATATATTTTAAAGTTAGGATCTTCACATGGCTTACATGTGCAGTGGGAAAGAGTGGAATGAATGATGGATTTTCAGCTTTTTTTTTAATATGAATTTAAAACAAAAAGGAGTTAATTCTTATTTCCAGATTTGTAATTTCTAAGTAGAAGTGTATATATTTGTGCAATGGGGGCAGAAAGAAAATAGGAACTTTTTAAATACTATGAAATATACCACAACTTCCTGATCCAATATATACATGATGGAATATTAGTCAGCAATAAAAAAAGATAAACTAGTGTCATTAATAGGAACATGGATGGAGTTGGAAGGGATTATGCTCAGCAAAATAAGTCAGAAGGCAAAAGAAAAATACCGGATGGTTTCCCGCCTAGGAGGAACATAAGGGAACCAATAAGCATCAAGGAAAAGAATAATAACAATAATTATGATAATAATAATAACACAACAAAAACAAAAAGACAAGGACAAATTAGGGACACTTGGTGGGGAGGGAGAGTGTTGAGGGCAGATAAGAGCACAAGGGACTGAGATGATGGTGCACTGGTGAAATGGTGATGGGGAATACATAGGGGTTACAATTGATGTCAAATATATATAACTTTAAATTAAAAAAATAAATAAATACTATGAAATATCCGAACTACTCCTTGGAAGGTTGTAGCTTACCTTCATGACTGTACAGTTCAGAGACCAAATTTTAAATTCACTTAACAGAAGAAATTTGATCTAACAAAAGAAAATTCTTGACATCTTATTAAAAAAAAAAATCACATTTCTTCTGTGTAGAGGATTCTAGAGAGAGGACTACAATTTCTAGACATACTTCTGGTAGAGGTCATATATTAAGACGATATTATAAAAAAAGAGTATGGAATGGTGATTATATTGTTAGTACTTCACAACCACATAACATACACATGCCCACACACAACACACACACATAGAACACATGCTGACACAAATTTCAATGCAAGTTAACATTGGGTGGTTTCACATGATAGGGTAGAATATGGATTATTAACATCTATCTAAAAGTATACACTGTCATTCAAAACATAATCAAACACATTTTGTTTTTGCTACCCACTCAGTCATTATCTTCAACTGCCACCTATTTGAGATGGCATGTCTAACCTTGCATAATGTTACTAGTCATCAATCCATGATAATTTATTCCCTTTGGTTAATTTGATTTAATTTTACAGTAATTATTAGGATAATGAGGTAACTAGAAAAAAATTAGCAAAAGAGGAATGACATTTATTGATGTGAATTTTCTTAAATTTTAAAAAGTATGTCTTAAAGAATTTTAATAAATTAGGAAGAAATTCACACCAACCCTGATTGAGAACTACTAAGTCAAAATGTGAGTTAGCTTAAAGAACAGATATACATCTACTAACAGATTGAATGAGAAATAACATGCCCACTCAATTAATTTTCAGATTTATTTATAATTATGCATACCTTCTTAACCTGTATTATTACGATGATGAGTAACGGTCTAATTATATACTAATATCAGCTAAATTATTGCATAAATGCAATCTAATTTTAAACAAGAATTACAGGTTGTGGAAGCTACTTTGTTAAATGACCAGTTGGTAATTTATCAGTTAGTTATATTAGAACTGATACTCATTTATTTAATTAAAAAGTCCTTCATCTGTGTGTCTGTATATTGCATATCACAGTATATTTTAAGTTTTTAATTATTTTTGTGCTTATGATGAGTACATAATTATTCTTCATAAATATTTCATATGTAATAAACATTTTTATTTCATCGAACACTCTTGGAAAGTTATTATTTTTTTAATTTTATTTTTATTTAAAATTTTTTTCTTACAATGTTTGCTTTCTTTTCTGGGTGTAGTCCCCATTGATTTTCTACCACCAATTCACTTGTGCATGGTCACCATACTCCCTTGTGCTCTTCCCATCCCTGTCTTGATTCCAGTCCCTCCCTTTTCCCTGCAGAATGTCTCAGTTTTATAGCTGTATGTTTATTTTTGTTTTATCTTGGTTTTTTTGTTGTTATTATTTTATTTTTTCCTTGATCCCCTATATTCCTCCTATAAAGGAGACCATCTGATATTTTTCTTTAACCTTCTGACCTATTTCACTGAGCATAATCCCTTCAAGTTCCATCCATGTTTCTACAAATGTCTCTAGTTTAGCCTTTTTGATCACTGAATAATATTCTGTTGTGTGTATATACCATATTTTCTTGATTGAATCATCTATTTTTGGGCATTTGGGTTGATTCCAAGTTTTACCTTTTATAAATAATGCTGCGATAAACATAGCGCTGCATGTATTCTTTTGAATTAGTGTTTTTGTGTCCTTTGGGTAAATCCTTAGGAATGGGATTGCTGGGTTATGCAGTGACTCCATTTTTAACAAACTGAGGAACTCTCTACAGCTTTCCATAGAGTTTGGACCAGTTTGCATTCCTACCATCATGTAGGAGAGTTCCTTTCTCACCAACATTTTTTGCTAGTTTTTTTTTAATATGTGCTGTTCTTATTGACGTTATATGGTATCCCATAGTGGTTTTAATTTGCATTTTCCTGATTATCAGGGATGTGGATCATTTTTTCATATGTCTGTTGGCCATGTGCAGTCCCGCTTTGGAAAAGTGACTTTTAAGTTCTTCTACCCATTTATTGACTGGATTGTTTACTTTGTTTTTCCTAAGTCAGATGAGTTTTCTATATGTCTTTGTGATCAGTCCCTTATCTATAGCATGGAGTGCAAATTTTTTTTTCCCAGTCAGTGGGGTGTCTCTTTGTTTTGGGTAGTGTCTCTTTTGCTGTACAGGAGCTCTTTAATTTGATATAGTCCCAGATATGTATCTTTTCCTTCATTCTTTGCTTTAGGTTATGTGTCTTTAAAGATGTTACTGAGATGTATGCCATGTAGTGTTTTGCCTAAATTTTCTTGTATATATTTTATGATTTGGGGTCTTATGTCTAATTCTTTGATCCATTTTGAGTTGTTTTTTGTGCAGGGTGAGAGGCAATAGTCTAGCTTCATTTTTTTGCATGTAGCAGTCCAGTTTTCCCAGCACCATTTATTTAACAAATAGTCTTTGTTCCATTGCATTTTTTTTGCTCATTTGTCAAATATTAGTTGTCCATAACTCTGTGGGTTTATTTCTGGGTTTTCTATTTGATTCCATTGGCCAGTGTATCTATTTTTGTCCCAGTACCATGCAGTTTTAACTATTATGGCTTTGTAGTATAATTTGAAGTCCTCCTTCATCCCCCTCTTTTTTACTCAGGAGGACTTTGGCTATTCCTTTTTGTCTACATGTGAATTTCATCAATGTTTGTTCTATTTCTTTGAAGAATGTCTTAGAGATTTTTACTTTAATAACATTGACCCTGTAGATTATATTTGGTAGGACGGTCATTTTGATACTGTATATTCTTCCAATCCATGTGCGGGGTAATTCTTTCTATCTCTTTGTGTCTTCTATTTCTGTTAACAATGTTTTATAGTTTTCTTTGTATAGGTCTGTCACCTCTTTTGTTAGACTTATTCCTGGGTATTTGATTTTTTTTTGCTTTCAATTATAAAAGCGATGTGTGTTCTAATTTCGTCTTCATGTTCATTGCTTGCATATAAGAAGGCTGCTAATTTTTGTGTGTTGATTTTATATCCTGCTACTTTACTAAACTGGTAGACTATTTAGATTAATTTTTCTGTGCAGTTTTTAGGGTTATCTAAGTATAATATCATGTCATCTACAAATAGTGATACTTTAACTTCTTCTTTTGGAAAGTTTTTCTATGGGAATTAATAATTTTTTGCCTTAACTCTTAAATCTTTACACTGTCAAAAACACTAGAAAATGGTATAAACTTTGCTTTTCTTGAAATCTGTAGTCTCGTCAAGGTTATAGTATCATAGGTAGAACATGTTAATTTTGTTAAGAAAATTTGCATTATTTGGGGGCCTCCCTGGTGGTGCAAGGGGTTAAGCATCACACTATGAAGCATCAGCAGCCACTGAAGCATGAGTTCGATCTCCCACTAGGGAGGTGACCCACATGGTGTGGCAGACCTCTCCTGCCTCACCCAATGCTCCCCTCAGCAGTGTACTTCAGTCAATCTGCCTGTTCTGTTCCCTACTCTGTCTCTGTGAATCCTCTCAGCACCCCACCTCTGGCCTACACCCCAGCTCTTGTATGCATAAATAAATAAAACTAAAAAACAAAGAAAAAAAATTTGTATTATTTGAAATTGCCCATCCAAACTCTTCAGATTTCACTAGATGATGAAGTCATCTGTATCTTTGTCTAAGTAAACATCCATGGCATAATTTCCTAATATTTTAAGAGATGTTTATTAATATTATATTCTACCATAGAGGCAAAACAAAGGAACTGATAAAAGTAAACCAAAACAAACTCAGAAATATGACTAAAGAATTGAGGTTACTCAAGGGAAGGGCAGGGTGGAGTAGAAACAAATGGGAAAGGGGACCAGTGGTTCATGATACAGGATTATGGGTGCTTTGGTGATGGATGTTGTAGGGTGAAATATATTTGAGGATTTATGACCTAATTCCCCTAACTCATAGGCAGTGTTGTAAACTACTTTTTAAAAAAGAAAACAAAATGAATAATAATTGCATTATAGATTCCAAAGTGTATTTTGATTTATTCTACTAAATGTACCATTTCCATAACTGAAACTTATAGTGCTATCACCAAAAGAAGGAATTTTAATGATAGATTATCAATAAATATATTTTTTTATTCAACCTACTTGGATTTGCACTAGCAAAATAGTCATATTAAATAGTATTTAGCATTATCAACCACTTCTGCAATGTTCAAGAACTTCATGGTAACAGTAAACTCTTCAATTATCTACATGAAAATAGTGACCTATTGAATATTTTCTTAAATCACATACAGACCAATGTTACTGCAATTAAAAATAAACTCTACTTCAATAATTTTTAAATTTTAATATTCTAAATATTATGTGCATTACAAATTATCGTAATGTAATTGCTAAATCTTTAATATATTTCAAAATTATAAATGGCAAATATATTATCTTTGTGTTTTGTTGTGTATGTCTTGGATATGCTAGTATTTGTATGTGTGTAGGTGCAATAACAGTATTAACAAAGTAGATTGTGAAGAGAAACAAAGTTAAAGTAAATGAAATATTGGGACTTAATAAGTATAAATTATTCTGCATTTTCAGTAAGCATATATATTTTGTACATATACCTTCATTTACATAAAAGAAATATACAAATATTATTTTAATTGTAAAATCATAACTGTGAATGAATTATAATATTTTTAAAAAAGAATATATTATTAGAGTGAAAGATATTCTACTGAATTGTGATATTCTATCATTTAAAAATTGTTTTGTTAAGTATTTAGTTAATCATAAAACTTTACTATTCTTTTACACTTGTTGATCGAAATGAATATATATGTTATGTTAAATAATATACATGTATATAATATATAACAAATACATTATGTACTTATGAAAATCTCACTGGAAGTTTATTTAATTTCAAAGGCAAAGTTTGCTACTTAGAAAAAAACATTCAACTGATCATTAAAGCTGAGCAGTCCATGTTTATTTAGTATTTTTACAAGTGTGACTAGCGAAATCTTTTACAAAAATATTCATGAAAAGTAATCTACAGTTATTTTATTCTGCAACATAAGAAATAATGATTGTCTATATGTTTTACATAGCAAATGTAAAACTTTATATATTACACTGGAATGTATACATTGTAATTCATATGAAGGACCTGGTTTAGTCAATCCATTACTTTGGGTGCTGTCCATCCTCTAGCCCCTTCTCATACATCAGAGTGTTGTGAAAATAAAAATCAAAATGAAATTTTGAATTATGAAAAAAAGAATTATGCGGAGCACTTTTAATCAGAAAGAAATGTATTTAAGTTTATATGCTATTATTATAGAGACTGATGCTGGAAATTCCAGGAAGTAACACTATTTTAGCTAAGGATTTTGGCTTGCACAGATAAAGGGATTTTACTTAAAAATACATTGTCTCCCTTCATTTAAAGATCCTCTGAAAATTTAGTTGAACTTATTCCCCAAACATACAAAAAAATTTAAGGCATTAAAAATGGTTCCGACCCCTAGTGCTTAAAAGGGACCCTTTTATGAAATGTTTTGTTGTTAAATATAGGTTAAATGCCATATATGGCACTAAGAATGATCTGAAAGAGCAGCTGGTCTAACACTCATTAGAATACAATTACAGAAATTCGAGTGATCTGTTGCTTGGATATCATGATACTTATGCCCTGAAACTCAGTTTATGTCTGGCATTTTCAGGTGAGGAAATGAGATCTGCTGAAATGTTTTTTCTTGGTTAACATAATTGGTTATATAAGTTCTTGTTCTGACAAAATTTCTTAAGTGTCAGCATGGCAATATTACATTTATATGTAGATAGTAATTATTAATCACCTAATAAAACTATCAGCTTTTGAATTCATGAAAAAAAAAAGAATTTGAGCCTAGCTCTTACTATTTGCTTACCTTCTTGTAGAGACTATTATTTGTGCAAAAAATGTAATTTTATTCCATAAAGCAGCGCACATACTATTTTAACCATGTGTTTCTTACATTACTCCTTTGATTTTCCCAGCTAAAACGAGAGGCCCACAGGGTTGTAACTATGATACTCAGCTTAAAATAATCCAATGACATAGCACATAGCCTTTATAAAGGGCTGTCATTAAGTATTGGCAGACTAAATGAATGAAAGGAACTAAAAATTGACCATACAGGAAGTCCAGAAATTTCAAAAAAAGTGACTTAGTGAGTGACTGGGGAAACTGTGAATATGTGGCAAAGATTTGGTTAGTTTGAAGACCTAAGCACAAACAGGGTGGGTTAAAAGTCTATAAGAAAAAAAATCCCAAAATCAGTCTTAAAGAATTACATAAAATAGCAATTTGTCCCAACATATTATGTATTCTTTGGAACATAGGTGTCTCTTTGTGCAACTTTTGAGATTACTGGATTCATTTCATGTTGATTTTGGATAAGGTTTGACATGCCAAAACTTACCAAATATGTCTTAACTTACACACACATTTCTAGAAATAAAAAGTTGCTTTCAGTGTACATCAAATAGTATTTTGGAGTTCTAGAGCAGAGCATGCTACTTAAAATTTTTCATATACAAACTGAGGCATTTCTTAATACCTTGGTGAGGATGCTAGAAAGATGGCAAAAGACAGCCTCTGTAAATTCAGGTGAGAAATTCAGGTGAGAATTAGTTTTACATAAAAGGTAGATTCATAAAGGCAGGTAAGCCAATGTATGGGTAGGATAGGAATATGAAGGAGAGTTATCTCTTTAAGATGGAATAGCATTGACCAAGTTCATGTGTAAGAGAGTGAACCACTTGAGAAGAAGTTAGTATAACAGATTAGAAAAAAGACGATTGATGATTTCATCAAAGGATGATTTCTGTTAGGAAAGGGATAGTATTGATCCTGGAGCAAAGGTAGGTTATATATTTGTATATGTATATAAAACATAAATATATATACACATATATAATATATAAAATATAACAATGTACCATAATAATATATAATACTCTATGTATTTGTGGGTTTATATATATATATAAATTAATTAATGAAAGAAGAAACTTATTTTCCACTGAGAAACAAATAAAAATAGGAAAAATCATTGGTCAAACAATGTAATAATGATGGTTGTGCAGTAACTGGTTACTGCAATGGAGATGGATTTTGAAGGAAGAATAATGAATAGGGACAGGATGAATATTATAGAATCACAGTATATTTCTGGAATAAAAAAGCAAAGATTTTTGGATAGAATGATGAAAAGGAGAAAGAAACAGGAAGCTGAAAGAAAATGCAAAAGTTTGAAATGACTCCTTAGAAATGATATTTTTATTAAAGTTATTTTTAGATTTAGAAGCTATCACACATACGTTTGTAAAGAGTCACTGAAAAGCATGAATTCATGGTTAATCTATCACAAGATCAATTCCCACATGGTCTAGCTTTGCAAAGTTATTTCTTTGCCACTGCACTGTTGGAATTCTATGACCTAGTCATACTGAATTTCCTTACAGTTTTTCAAATGAGCAATTCTCTCTCATGCTTCCATATGTTGCACATGTTACACCCTCTGTTCCAAAATTTTTTTAACTATGTTTTATCTGGTTAGTTCCTATATTTGAAGATAATGCTCCAGCAATATCCTCTCTAAGAAGTAATATTAATATAGGTATCAAGGAAAATAGAGGATCCTCATTTCAATGTGAAGATTTAGGATATACTTATACTAAAGATTTATTGTCTAGTTAAATCTTAAATTTAATTAAATAAACTGTATTTGTACTTCCTAAACTTGGCACCCCTTGTTGTCAGCTCCAGATAGACTAGTCTAGTTGCTTTCTATATTTTATCATAGCACCCATTACAGTAGTCTATATTTTACTGCCTAACACTATATTAGCCTATATTATACTTTGTTAACTGATTGCCTCTTACATTATTAGATTATGAAATTTTTGAAATTCCGGACTACATTTTGAATTCCTCACATAGACATTTTCTAACACAACATACATTGATTCACCATAGACATAAGTTAAATTTGTCAGTGTCTTCCCTGGAGAAGACTAAGCTAGTTGCCTAAGGCCTGTGGACATGATTAAAGAAGATAGGATCCAAGTTGAACATATCTTTAACCATGATTATTGGAACAGACAGTGCCTTATTCATTGTGGATATGTTTGAGTGTGGGAGATACATGGAAATTACAGAGAATCGCCAATACTCTATAGCCTCATGGTTCTTAAGTACTTGTTATGTTGTTTATTATAAAAAAACAACTTTTTTTCTGGAATTGATCCAGTAAGATTTTATTTTCATGTTAAATGCCTTAAAGAACTACCTACTACTGTTTCAAGAATAAAATCTAGATTAAATTTGTGAGCTTTAAAAATCTTTACCCCAGTGCTTATATTTTTTTCTTATATGGTCTAGCTTCCCTTGACACCAGAGTATTCACCCCCAAAATGCAATGAAAAATCACATATTACCAAGTTTATACAATATCTCTGCCTCTGTACTAAAGAAATCCTCCTACTCCACACACACACACACACACACATATCAGGTTTTCCCAATACATCATGAAATGTTTGTGGCAAAAATGTAGCATGATTTCTTTTTGTGACAGGCATGATTTCTTTTTGTGACAGGCATTTGTGACAGTTCAATTTACCCACTGAACTGTATTTTTGAGACTTTAGGACTAGAAATTCTTATAACACAAACCTCGATGCTGTTGAAGTGAGCTTTGAAGGCTTGTAGATTCTTAATTTCTTGATCTCTTGTGGTTACAACATCCAGTATCAAATCATGGAATAAATAAAAATACTTAAACATCAAGTATAGGGATGGATATAGGAAAAGATGCAGCTGTGATTTTTTCATATAGTTACATGGTTTTATATATTTTCCCAGTATACTCTAACTAAATCCCTTTCAAACACAAGACTGTATACTTTGGAATTTTGGATTTCTTCCATTTTTGCCATTATAAAAATTATTACAGCATGTTTCTAAGAATCGTTTTTATGAAATTTGGTAGCTGCTGTGGGAATTTTAATATACTTTAGGAAATGTGAAAGTGTTGTACATCTTTTAAAAGCAGTGTTCAAAATCAATGAATGTTCAGCTTTCTTGTGCTATTTTTTTTTTTTCGATCTTACAATGGAGTATCAATAGTACCTGCCCTTGATTGATAAGAATTGTTGTGACATTGGAGGGTTAAATATTTGTTTTTCAATGCAAAATATCATTAGTTTTCAGCAAATATTTGTTAACCTACTAAGTGCCCTTTAGTCTTTAAGTGGCTGGGATCCATCAGTGAGAAAAATACAAAACATTTCCCCACTTTTGTGAAGTTTCTATTTAATAGGAAAGCATACAAAAATAAAAGCATACAATAAAATGTGAATTATGTGATATTATTAAATGAAAAGTTTTAAAGTTAAAAAGTATCCAGGTTGAAAGAACTATGAACATGAGAGCTGGAGGATTAGGAAGTGTTAGGGAAGGCATTTAGCGATAAGACATGTGATCTGTGAAAGTCACTCAAATGAAAATTTGAGCCAAGGCATGACCAAGAAATAGTGACAGATGTTAGCAGTAAATCCTGTATGTATTCATCCAAAATTTAGATGATCTTTATTTAACACATGTTGCATATTCCATAGGCAAGTTTATACTATTTATAGTATTCTCCAGTTTCTCATTTATGACAATCAGTTTGTTGTACCATTTAAATATAGCAAGTCAATTTTTGCTGTTCTAGACTTATCTTTCTTCTGTATGACCTGAGCAATGAGTTATGGATGTGAATTTATTTACTATAGAGTTTCAAGATTAATTTACCCACATGGTAGACATATTTTTAAAGAATTTGACCTAAATTAGTGAATTCAATTTTATTTACCTCTTTGTACAAACTCATCTGAAAAAGTTGATTGAGTTTTTTACTGTATTTTTCTTCAAACCTAGATATAGCATACTATCTCATCGTAATAATATTCTTACATTATTTTGAAAATATATATGTTTGAGCTATAGAATTTGGAAGAACTCATTTGTCTATTTTCTCATCAGGAATAAAAACAGAAAATGTCCTTATATACATAAAGGTATATGTATACATATGCCTTTGGTCTTTGAAACTCATTGCAAAGGATTGTAATGTTGGTAATGCTTACATTAGGGGAAATCTTTGATAGAATATGCCTTTTAATTATAAAATTACCTAGATATATCAAAAGATAGCGATTGGGCCACTATACATTGTACTAACCAAAAGAATCTATAGAGAGCTGATTCTGCACAATTTCTGTCAACTTACTGACCTTTTAAATGTACAGTGCTGTTCTCAGAAATGTATTTGATATTGAACAAGAATTATTTTTAAGAAAGCTGAGTGTGAGTCACCACATAAAACTTTTATCTTCCTGTATAAACTCACCAAATGCAGAGTATAGCAAAAAATATATGCTCACCATTTTAAAATTCTTAAACATCCAATGATATCATGTACTATATTTTCAAATTAATTCTATAGATTAGAACCATTTTTGATGACCAAAATCATTGTTGAATATTCTATAACCAACCTAAAGTTGTTAATATAGAGGTAGTTCTGTTTCAACTTGTTTTGTCATTAGATAGAGGAGTATTCAAAGTTTAAATATATTTCTCATAACTGTACAGCTTAAGAAAGCAAATGGTTACTGCTAATAGAGACTCAAAATGTCTGAAGAATTATAATTAACACTAATGGAAACTTAGAAGAAATATTAAAAGTGGCAGTAGAGATGTATTTTGAACAATTAGGATAATTGTTAATATCTGCTTTACTAACTAAAATGGATGATTTATTGGGTTACTATCATATCTATATATTTGAAGAACTCCGAATTATCTCTTAATCTGAAGAACTCAATGGTTTTAATTATATATAAATATAATTTATATAAATATTAATGTATTATATCATGGCTTGTAATGATATGCCTTTACAAGATTCCTAGAGTATTTCACTTAAATTACACATTCAAGATTTTAATGGAGAATTATTCTTTTACATGGAGAAAAGCCTACTTCCTACAGTTAGGTCAAGCTGCATAACCATAAGTTATTTAGTTCATCATCATTTATTTGTTAGTGCTTAATTTTATTTCTTAGATGGATTTGTTGTTCATTCACAGTGGCTTTAAAATTCAACTTGAAATATGTATCATCAGTGATAGATAATGAGTGCTTACTACATTTAGCTAGTGCACCAAGAATTGATGGTTTCTAATTCTGAATACATTCCCAAGTTGTATACATTTTGGTTAAAAGCATATCTAATATTTATGTTTTATATTATTCTTAAGCAGAATGGTTCATTATCTTGTATATCAGTTGAAATTGAGGTTTTAACATAATGCAGAATGGCTTTGAAACATGACTCCTCTTCTAGCTTGGTGAAATTTGGCTGTTACCTAATTTCCATGACCCCTTGTTTGTTCCTCTGTGAATGGAGACAGTTGGAAAATAACAAACTTGATACCTTTTTGAGGGTTTTAAATGTAAATACTTACAATTAACAAGCATACAATAACTATAATACCTATCATTACAAAGTCCATGTAGAATACAGGTTCAGATCTACTAATGAATACATGGCATTATCATTGCTATTGTCCTGCTCCTCCGTCATGACCTTCACCCTCTGCACTGGCACATGAGAAGAGGACATTGTGCTTTAGGAACACTTGCTCTTGACTTCTTAGAGCTCATATAGTAGGCAAAACTGAGAACCACACACTGTCATTTTATCAACCTTCTTTTCTAAAACTGATTTTTTCTTAAGTTTATGATGATACCGACTTTTCATTCTTTTTCAGAGAAAAGGTAATATGTTTTATAAAAGATAAACTACACAGTAATCCTTAGTCTAAGGTACTGTTGAATGTTTGACTTATAGATTAAGATATAAATTCTCTTGCTCAACTTGCTGAGCGATTATAAAATATAAATTATTTTAGTGATTTAAACAAGATGAAAACAGCACTATTGCTTAGTAATATTTTTTAATAAAATACATTTCACTTTATAACTTTGCTACATACATTCACCACTTTTGTAGTAACCACCCCAAATTTTTAATTATGCATTCAAAAAGAGTAGACATGAAAACTTGCATCAAGAGAAAGGGAGAAAAATAACATGAATTTCTTTTCAAGGAAATTCAAGTTTGATAGTCATGTATCTAATAAAAAAGAACCAGAATAAAATATGCATGGGAGATATTCATATTGCAGAGTCACCACTTATTTGAAGTAAATACAATTCATTTAGAGCTTACAGTGAAGTACGAGTCAATCAATTTCTTTTGAATATTTTCCTTGAACAGATTTTTTTCATTAACAAATGAAATAAGTGATAGACTAAGGAAACTAAGCAGGGGACTATCACCTCTGAGGGACATTTCAGGAAATTAGGGCGTATGTATAGATAATGAGTTACCCATATTGAATTTTGGCCATGACTCCAAAGGCCAGGCTCATAGTTGCCAAATTGCCACCTGTGCCCTATATACCACAGGTGTTCAGGCCTTCAGATAGCTCTTTTTTTCTGGTGATTTCTCGGCCAGCAGCACTCCATATACCCAGTGCAAGTCCTTACACTGCTGGACCAAACACTGACATTCACCTTGACTTTGAACACTTTCTCTTTTTAAAAGCGTAATAACATAATAAAAGTATAAGCTCTATATCACTTAGGCTCAGCTGTTATTATTTGAGACCCAAAATAACAACTGTAGTTCATGCGTGACATGGCAGATATGTTGTCATTAGGGACCCAGGCCAGTTCTTTCTCCTGTGGCTGCTATTACCAAGGTTACATTTTAGTCATAATATGACTGCTGGAGCTTCACCATCATGTCCTCATTTTAAAAGGAAGAAGACTTAGGATAAAAGTTGACCTCTTTCTTTGAATGTACCCCTTTTCCTTCTTGAAGAACTTTCCTGGAAGTCCCACTTCTATTTACATTTTATTGCCTACTACTATCTGAGAGTTAGCCAGCAAAATGTAATATATGACTGGCAATATTTCGGACATCAGCAAAACGAAGTATTTTAATGAAAAAAAGGCTGAAGGACTCTTGGACAATCAACTACAAGTCTATCTCATACCGTTTTATATTTAAACTAGATCAATTACCTAAAAATGTTTCAGCAAATAGGTAGAGCTAGTAGCTTCTGTGGATTCATACCTTGGTCTGGGGACTATATACATACCCAATTAGGAAACATGTTGCTTAATGGCATGGAATACAATGACACTTAAATTTAAAAACATAATTAAAAAATACTTTTTCCCTGGACTTTTGTTCTTGAGGTGCCCAGAAAAAAATTATATCCATTATAAGCTTTGTCCACGAGTTAAGGCATCATCTCTATCTTCCTTATTACAAAGTTTCAGTCCCAGAACAAGCCACCAGTTCTGACATATCCATTCTTTCTCTCTCAAGGTTGATAAACCTTTATATAAATGCTGTCTCTCCCAACTGACTTTTGCGTGCCCAAACTTGTCAGTTTTCAGTGGATATTAAACTGTATCCACTATATGTAATTTATCATTTAACAAACATATATTAAGATATGTAGGTATATCAAATGATTAAAATCTAGAGGAATATATGAGGTGTTTATTTATAAAAATAGGAATATAGCCCACATGAGAACTACAGAATAAAATTTCAGGGGAATCAACAAGTGCTGGTGACCTTTTGTGTCATGATTAACATCATAGAAGCACTTGTTAGACCTAGAAGAATAGGTATTCTTTTAATAAGTGAGTGAGATTCAGTGATACAGGTTTTCACTAAGAACCATATGGAAAGGTGTAAACTGTTGGACAGTGTGAAGGTGTCAAAATCTTTGTGCCATACAAATAATTTCATTAATTATAAGCCAAGAGTACACCTAGAGTTTATTTCAATACTTTGAGGTTGGAGATATGATTCTTTTAAATAATAAACTATAACCAATTTACTTAGTCTAGGAGAAATGCTAAATTATGAAAGCAAAGCAATCATTTGACTAAAGCTGTGTTTTTGGAAATTTAATTTGTCTTTGATTTTTGTTGTTGATTTCCAGAATATATCAGAATAAAAGATATAGGCATGTGAACTGACCAGATTTAAATAAAAGACTGCACTGAAGGAGGAGAACTTTTGCTTTTTACTGCAGCATTTTTTGTATTGTTTGAACTTGTATTATTTCTGTAATTTCAAAGCTCACCAGAGCAAATAAAAAAGAAACATTATAAAGATGCCATTAATCTTCAACTCAGAGATGACTTCATAGGTGCTATAGAATTAAGTTAAAATATAAGTGGGGTTTAAGTAAAATATAAGTGGGATATAAGTGGGATTTAAATTTTAAAAATCATGAATGGGTATTAGAAGGAGTAATGCATTGTGAGACTTTTCATAAATCACAGGTAGACATTTTACTCCACAGCTGATTTAAACAATATATATATATTTGAAAGATCACACATTGTTCTCCTTCATTTCCTCTAAGGTTTGGTGATTAAAAAGGTATAGTTTTTTTTTCTTTAAAAAAAGGTATAGTTTACCAGTTTAGTGATTGGTCTCCTGGCAAAGCAATCCCCTAATGGACTATGACATTTTACATCTGCCCTAATCGCTTTTCCTTAAGTTCATTCTACATCCTTGAAAGTTTTAGTTTATTGTTAAACCTATTTTTGTTGTATGCTATTTTAACTTATTTTTTCAGGATAAAAATAATCATAAATAGAGAGATGTTCAGACTTTAATATGTAAGAGAGAAGTGTATTAGAACTACAAATGCATACCAGAAAGTCCAAGGGAATCAGATAAAGTGCTGCAGTGGGCATCATCAGTGCTTACTTTATTTAACGTGCTCCCTGATAGTTTTACTAAGATTCAAAATAGATAAGCAGTTTCCATTGGAAACAGAGAAAAAGGACTTTAAATTTGTGTAGTCAAACTAAAGTTAAAACTTCTTACCACTGATTTGATTATTATACTCATATAACATGCATGGTTATTATTAGTTATTAAGTTAAAAATTCATGAAATATGAAATGATCTGTAAACAATGTAAATTTTATGTTTAAGAAACATATGAATCACTAAATTAGAGGATTGAAAAATGTTTCTCCTACTGTAAGCACTAAGTATAATATTTAAATACGTTACTATAACTTATAGATCTTCTATTTTGTGAACACGAAAAGAGAATACTAACCAAGTCAGTATGGGGAAATGTTAGTGAAAACAGTAACGTTCATGATCACTTTCCCAAACTCATTTTGCAATTAATAAGGAGGATATTAGAGTAACTTAAATTTTAAAATTGCATTAAATGTACCAGTTGTCTACTTTGTAATTTAAATTACACATTTGTGTTTTTAATGTTACTTTATCATAATCTGGCAGATCAGAATTAAAGTATTCCATTTTTTTTTGCTGTTTTCCAAGTGAGTTATGTACAGGCTAAAGAAAATTGCTATTGTAGTTTGTCATAGGTCAGCTTACCTTAAATAATTCATAAAATATTGTGCAATAAATTCATAATTTAAATGGCCACATAACTCTAACTATACTGCTATAATATCTGAGGGAAAGTATCTACTTTGTTAGATACTCATTTTGACTCTGACTTCAAATTCAGCTTCCTGAACAATATAATAAGCCTGTGAGTTTTAGTTTACAAGCCTATCTTTATTATAAACTTTTTCCTAAAAGGAAAAAGGTAACATTTTTTAAAACTTTGTTGATTTTCATGTATGGAATATGACATTAAAAAGGATTTTATATTCTACAAATGTGGAAAATTATTTTAGAGGAAATAAATTATGGTCATTATGCTCATTTTTGTCTGTTTTCCTATTCTTTTTTTCTAGAAATTTAGCTACATTTTACAAAATGTAGTTCTTCAAGATTATGCAAGAGATTGGTCACCTTTTCCTAATTCACATTGCTTTTAAATATCCATCCTTATGGTTTCAGATGTCGATAGGAAGATGGCAGTCTGACTTCAAGTGTGTTTTTTTTGTGTAATAACACTGAGCTTGGCTTAATGCTCTGTTATGTCCATCTTGGAATTCATAGTGTTGTTTGATCATTTTCATTTTTCATTCCCACCAATTATGTAGCAAGTATTAGGAGTTTGTGATGGTGGTAAAACTCCATCTCTCTCTCTCTCTCTCTTTTTTTTTTTTCTCCACTAGTCATGAGTCTATAGATTCTCTCAATCAAAAAAGGCAGAGTTGCTTTTTTTTCTGTACAAAGATGTTTTCAGCTTTGAAGACTATGTCTGGGTGAGCCCTTTATAAGAGGTAACTTTGTCTCACCATAGTCCAGAAATGTTTTTTTTTCTACTTAAGTTATATAAAAGATTTTAGGCTACCAGTAATCCTACCACAAATAGCCAGACCCAATACCTTTAAAATATTCTTTTTTCTGAATTTCTTATCCACATTTCTAAATGCCTACTGGATATTTCCATGGAGGTGAATTAGACAATTTAATGTCAGTTTTTACAAAATTGAAATTTCATTCTTCCATGGAAATAATATTTCCTATTTGTGGGGGTAATTCCACTCACCTGAAACACCACAACTAGAAATGTAGGAGCCGTCTTGTCTCTTTCCTCCTCTTTATTCTCTACATCCAGGTTAGCATCAGGTATCCTCAGTTCCATTTTTTAAATTTTGTTTAAAATTTAAATAAATTCTGTCACTGATTCAGAATACTGTCATACAAAGTTTCAGTTATTCCAAAAACATTTTGAAATCAAATTCATCTTAGCTATATTTATTCCTTTGCAAATCATTCTTCATTGTAGTTAAAGGAGTGATGTTTGAAAAGCTCATACATGGTTATGTCTTCCCCTATTTAAATCTCATAGGAAAACATTCATATTTTCTACATAAGACATCTTAAATTATTCAGATTCAGAACTTCCAATATCATCTTTCATCACAACCTGTCATCTCCACCTTGACTCCCTGTTCCTTTCATTACTCTGTATTCACATTTTTTTATATTGAATTTCTTTAGGAGTCTTTCACTTCTAGGCTCTACCAGCTCATCTCTATGCTGAGCTCATTTATTTTTTTTTTAATCACTGTCATATAATCTGCAATGTCCTTTCCATCAACATTTTGATTTGTTTTCCTGTATCAGTCAGATTCTTGTTCTAACCCTCAAAAATCAACAAATATTCACATTCCACACATATTAGTTCTTTGACTTTATTTCCTAGGAAACTTCTTACTCTATTTTACTAGCCAAATTAATTGCCTGACATTTTTGGAAGGTGTCAGTTATGCACCCACATGCCTTTTTTATTCATTCCCTGAGCTCTCTCATAGTGGTTTGTTTCTTCCATAACAGACTGTTAAGACTAATGTTGCCAACTCATTCCAGTTTTTTCTCAACAAGACCTACCTACCATGATCATCCCAATTATATTGCAAGTGCCAATCCTAACCCACGTTTGCAAAGCCTCTTGCTTTATTTGATTAATCTGCCATTGCTTTTCTAGTTTTTGTGGGGGTGTTTTTGGCCATAAAATTTATGACTTTTAACACACTACATAGCGTATATTTCTTTTATTTTGTATTATCTATGTACCCATCTTCCATCATTAGAATGTAGACTCTGTAAGAATGAAAAACTTTTCCTGTTTTGTTTATTAATATGTTCTGAGAATCATTGTTAACAACAGCTCTGGCTGTTGTTATTTCAGAATGTGGGGAAAATTTTGAAAATCATGATGCATAGTTGTCATTTTTGTAAACAGAGTTGTACCAATTTGTATTCCAACCAATAACAAATCTATACCTCCATCTATTCAGTGAAAAACAGTTCAAATTAATCTCACCAATAACATTTCAGCAATATATAAAGGAAAGTCAATACTTTATTGACTATATTGAAGCTACTATTTTCAAATTACATCTTCCTAGGCCTTTGATTTTCTGAGGCAGTAAGTATCACAGAAGCATCCTGGGAGAGAGAGAGAGAGAGAGAGTAGGAAGTTTATGACATTGATTATAAAATTCTCTTTAAAGTTCTATTTGACAAAAAAAAAATAAAACTGTACTTACAATTTTCTCTTTTAATGTAAGTTTTTTTTAATCAGTTCTCTTCTGGCTTGTTTTGTTTATTGTCTATGCTAGTGTGATGTACACTTAATATCAAGCTTATTGGCCTCTTTAACAAAATTAAGGAGTTATTTTTTCTCTTGACCTTACTTCTTTTCCATTCTTTTGTACAGAACCTGATTTTGACTTTAAAATAGTTAGTCTTGTTTTTGCCTATTATTTCTCAAAGTACCTTTTAGGTACTTCTTTTTGTCTTATTTCCTATATAGATCAACTTTATTTTTTTATTTTTTTAAAGATTTATTTATTTATGCATACAAGCACTGGGGTACAGGCCAGAGGTGGGGTGGGGCGGTGTGAGAGGATTCACCACAGAGAGCAGGGAGCAGAACAGGCAGATCAACAGAAGTACACTGCTGAGGGGCGCAGCGGGCGAGGCAGGAGAGGTCTGCTATGCCATGTGGGTTCCCTTCCTGGTCGGCAGCAGGGATTGAACTCGTGCTGCAGTGACTGTGGTTTGCCTCATAGTGCGTTGCCCAACCCACTGTGCCACCAGGGAGGCCCCTGATCAACTTTAAATTGCAATCTGAGTCATTATATTTTTTTCAAGACTGACACCATGAACAATGTACCTGTTCCCATAACCTTGAGCAATATTGGCATATCACAGTCAGTTTACCACCTCTCCTTTTTGATTGAATTCAGGATCTTCTCTAAAAAGATGAAATATGCAGATTTTCTGTTTCTGCAAGAATTATTTAATTTTGAGAAGTAGAGGTGTAACACAGTGTGTTGCTACTGACGTAGTGCTGATTTATAGCAGACATTAAAATTTTGAGATTATGTTGTTGTCATGCCATGGTTATTTATAATGGTTCATTTGAATATGTTTAGAATGGTAGAAATCCTATATAACCTAAGTATAATATGGAGCAAAATCAGCTACATCTATGATCTTGCACACTTATTTAAAATTCTTGTAACTTTTTTTTTAACTCAACAGAGTCCCTGAGCTTTATACAAAGCTAAAATGGTATGTAAAGGACTAGATATTTAATGAAAAATAATTCCTAGTCCTTATATAATAGTACATACTGTCTAGTAAAGAGAGACAAATAAACAAACAATTATGCCTCAGTATGCTAAATGCTAACAGAAAGTATGAGGGCACTGTGGGAACACATCAAGAAGAATTTGCTCCTAAGAGCGAAGGGGTGCTTTTCTGGAGGAAGTAAGGCTACTCTGAGACCAATGCTGCTAAAAGAGTTAGATGGAAATGTAGAGAATATAAAATAAAGGTCAAGAAATCTAAAGTCAACCATGACCACTTTAAAGCTTTCTTAAAAATATAATAAAACGATGATGTTTAAAGTAGTTTAAAAAATAGAGGTGGTGGAAATATGAATCATTGTGAGCATTATTTATTGTTTTTATTTTGAGCCCATTTTCAGGGCATAGATATGTCATTTGAAAATTACATTTCTATTTGTGACTATTGTTGCTTCGCCCCCCTTGTCACATTGTTAATAAAGAAGTTTATTAGAACACATTGAACTCTATGTTATTAAGTGCGTAAATGGTTAATTTGTTTTTTCAGCTAATATTCTTTATATAAATATTCTACTGAGTGAGGAAAACATGTTTTGCTGAAAAATGTAATTAAGTTCACTCAAAATTCTAATTTATTGCTCTTTCTTCTGTCTTAAAAGAAATATACAGTGACTATTATATATTTGGAGATTATATAAATAGAGATTATCTCTAAAATATTTTATATATGATATATATGATTTCCAAAATGGAATACAAGGATGCATCATAAACCATTTCTACTATTACAGCATAGTGTCAGTGAAGGTGAGAGACTTAAGAACGAGTTTACATAACAAATCTCAATAGCACTAATTTAAATAAAACTTACTAAGGGGCAGGAAAATGTTTTTAAATATAAAATTGTGTTATCTTTACCTAGAAGAATGTTATTACACTTAGAATTAAATTGAGTCATGCCTTGAAGTAATTTCTCATGTGTATAATCTATAGTTTTATTATAATTATTGTAGAAGACATATTTCTTTTTCAATATTTCATAGTTTTAAATAGAATGAACTTTCTATTGAAATATACTATCCACTTGAATTGCTTTGTAGATTGCCTTTTTTATTTAGTTTATTGACTAAGATTTTCATATTTTTTATTAATTATGATGAATTATTTTACAATCATTAATATTTGTGCAACTATTTTGGTACCTGAAATTTTGAATAAATTCTATCTCAAATTAAAATTTAATTAGAAAATATACTTGAGTTATGCTTTAATCTGCTAATTTTGTAAGACATATATATTTAATTATGAAGGAATTGTGAGAATTTTAACTGAAAGGTTTTAGATTAATTTAAAGTGTTACAACAAAATATAAATATAAATCAACATTTATTCAAGGTAATCACTAGTGTTAAAGGTAAAGAGATGTGTTACAAATGTGAGGAAAACACATACACCACTCTGTGTATTTTGAAGGTAAAAACCAGCTGCAGAGTCAGAGAAATTTATTTCAGTAAACAGCAAAAATATTCAAGGACTCAAGGATAGTAATTCTTAAAGTTTGTGTTTATGATTGTTTCAAAGCATTTATTCTCTTTGGTTTCCATTACTTACTACCTGTAAAAAAAAGAATAAGCTGTATGTGACACCCTTTTAGATGACTATTACAATTAGGCAATTGTATGATTTTCATAGGTGCCTATTCATTCAGCATTCTGCCTAGGACTGTATTAATTATGAATAATAAGAGCTATCATTCAGTGAATATCCATCACTGTGACAAGCAGATTCTATTTCACTCAAGTCTAACAATCCAGTGAAACATGGATAGGTTGCCAGTGCCAAGCATGAGCTTATTCTTTGTAACTGTGAGTGGTAGATTAAGCACTAAACTTGAAAAGACAGGCCTTTTCCTGCCAAGAGCAGCCAGTGTTCCCATGGGCGTGGACAGTACAGAAGCTTGATGTTTGACTCCGAAGGGAGATCTTTGGCTTTCCCTACTAATCAATGGATGAAACACCCCTTAAAATTTCCATTCCTTGGTAAAGTTACATTCTTTGATCTTTGAAAAGGTAAATATAATTTTGATGGATAGGTATTTTGTCTACAAATAAGGGGGAGCTTCCATGCCATATCACAAATAACTTCTAATACTTATCTTACACCAAAGAGTTTAAAATTATCATTTAAATATTATACCTTTTAAATATTTCTGCAATTTAATATTGCAATAAAAAATAGTAGACTTGGTGCAAAACAGCTGTACCTATAGGTAAGTATCACTGAGGAAACACTAGTGTTTGTATTTGTTTTTGCACACAGACTTTCCCGTGTCTTTGTGTTCCTCATGGTTCTCTGCATGCCAGCAAGTTAACTGCAGCCTAGCTGCCCACTGCACTCTAGAAACTGTAGTATGTCATCAAAACATATCCCATGCTTCCCATTTCTCCCAATTCCCTTTGTTTTTCCCTCACTCTAAAGAGGTGAGACTATATTGTACAGTTTGTCAAGGAAATATTTGTGTTTTAACATCCCCTTATTTAGATTAATAAAGCAGAATGGCTTCTTATCCTACATGAGAATAAATGTTCAAGGATTGTGTTTACCTTGACCAATTATGTTTCATCAATATGGATCAAAGTGTCTGCTAAGTTGGCATAAATGGGTGGTTAAGTAAACTTTAAATCTCTTCCATGAAGAATATCACAAATCAATTGGTCAAAAACAGTGTACCCTGTGTATAGATTAATACAATATTATAATGTGGTTATATTGGCAATTAAACCAACTTTATCAGTTTCTGTAGATGTTTTGATTCTAGAATAAGTTATAAAGCTGGAGATGGAAGAAAAGGTCAAAAATTCAAAGTAATATGTGCAATGTTAAAGACATTGATTTTTTTTTTCTTCTTTTTCTCATTGTTTCTCTTTTATAAGATTTCACCCAGTGTTTGAAACTGTCTTCTAAATGCCCAGCCATAGTGCATTGGTTGAATAAATTTTAATCTATTTTTATAATGAACTAAGAGATAGCTATTTTAGATAAAGATATATTAACAGCTAGACACTGACCTACAATATTCTGTTATAGAAATTGTAAATGACACTCATAGGCACAGAACAAGTCCTAAAACAAATAATAAAAATTCTTATATGCAGAAAAAATCCTTTATGTACTACTGAATGAAAGTTTAATTATAAATAGGTAAGTAGCAATTTTTCCCTTTTAAACCTTATGTATATATACTTAAAATTTTATGTAGAAAGAAAATATATAAGCTAAATAGGAAAATAGCTAGGAAGAACTATATCAAAATATTAACAGTAGTTAAGTTGGTGGTAGAATTAAACACAAATTTTATTTGCTATTTTCTTTGTTTCTAATTTTCCTCAGCTTTCATCAATAAATATGTTGGTTAATTGAAGTCATCCTAATAGGTTAAAATACCTTTAATTAATCAGGTTAAAATGATGAGATTACAAATATTGGGAAGTTGAGAGGCATGGAACTGAGATAGGAGACAAAATATGTGAACTGGACCTCCCTGGTGGCGCACTGTAGACCATTCACAGCCACTGCAGCAAGAGTTCGATCCTTGGCCAGGGAGTTGACCCTCATGATGCAGCAGACCTCTCCTGTCTAACTCGCTGCTTCCCTTAGCAGTGTATTTCAGTCAATCTGCCTGTTCTGTTCCCCACTCTGACTCTAGTCAATCCTCTCACCACCACTCCCATGCCTCTGGCCTGTACCCCAGTTATTGTATGCATAAAAAAAATCTTTTAAAAATGCGAATTGATGTAGTTGTAGAATGTGAATAAAGCAGAAAGAATGGGAAGATAGAAGGAATTCAAAAAAAAGAATAGTGGACTTACTGAATGTTGGAAATCTTTAAACCTTTCCAGGTTTGACCAGTTCTACCAAAGCAGTGAATTTTGCTGGATCCAGGATTAAGGAATTCTGGTCCTTGCATTTCTTCTGATGTCAGCACCTCTTCTTTGAGTTTTTTATCAAACCTATTTTTTAATTAATCTACTGTTTACCTATTGCATCTCCTATCTTTGTGTTTATTAGTCCAGTCATGACAGTTTGATGCCTGATCTTGCAATCTCAGCTACCTGGTTGTATACATCCTTAGTCCATATTTTTGTACCTGAATTTTCTCACCATGCTTATTATGTTGCTCAGTCTACATAAGTCAAATAGATTTTAAAATGTGAATTTATATCTTAAAAACAAACATATCACACAATACATGCCTTTCACTTAATACTGATTGTATTACTTGCTACTCAATGGTTGTTTCATTGTAAATTTTCATTGACAACATGGCAATGGGATATTTAAAAAGCTGTGATTTTTTCTTCTATATATTTAACTAACTTCCTTGTCCTAGTTAGCTCAGGTTGCTAGAACAAAATACCATATACTAAGTGACTCAGATTTCTGGAAACTTGTAAGTACACGATCAAAGTCCATGACAATTTGATGTCTAGTGAGTACCTGCTACCTAGTTTGCAGGTAACCATGTTCTTGTTGTATCCTCATATTGGGGAGTGGAAAAGAGGGAGGGAGGATTGTTTTGTCTTTTGTTTTATTGGGATTAATCTGATCATGAAAACCTGAACTTTTCTCTCTTGTGAGTCGTATATAAAAATCTGTTTTTCATTCTAAACAACTAAGCATAATACAAAAATATTCCTCAATTAACTCTTATACAGCATAAATACACTGAAGGAATAAAATAATGTGAAGTCCAGAATCAATGCTGAATTTAGCAAAAAAGAAAAAAAAATCATGGCAGTGATTTGTGAGTTTGAAAGCTGGGTGAAAGCCCAGATAATAATGATAGCAACCTTTTGACTTCTCCATTTAGAACTTGTCAGAAATACTGAATTCTGTTGAGCTTAACTTGTGCCAACTCAATAGGAAAAAGTCCAAATTTCCAGTTTTTTACAGTGGATTTTGGTTCAGTCTAGGTGTCTGGTACAGGGTTAGCCTGTTAGCTAAAATCAGTAATGAATCTGGAACTCCTTAAAACACAGTGGGGCTTATGGTAGGTGTAATATCAGAGGTACCAATAATTTTTTTTTAGTTTTTCTAAAAAACTCAAAATAGTCTGCATCATCATAAAAAATTGCTTATCTTGCAATGTTTTAAATATTCTGCGACTATGAAATGCATCCATAACATAGAAACCGAGTCCTTCTGTTTATAACAATTTTGTGATTCTAGACCATGACAATGGTCATAAAGTAATTAAAACTGTTTTCATACACTCATTATGCATATTCAAAGTTTAATTAATCACTAGTTATTTTATACACTTATTATGCAAGCCACTTGTATATTATTGGCTCTCAAAGCAAATTTCTATTAGTTTCAATGGAAACTATGGACAGGAAAATAAGTATCTTATTGGAATCATTAAGATTTTTGAAAACAAAGTTATTTTTTAATAAGTGACACCTCAATTCCAAATTTTTTGTACTATTTATTTTCTATAAATATGAATGTGAATTAATATTAACAGGTAGTAGATCACACTATTCTATTGTCCCTTTCATTAAGCATATATTATTGTAATTAACTGTGTAACTAAAACCTTGAGATACAAAGACACTAAATATGTTCATCTTCATCAAGCCTATATTTTAATGGAGACAGTTGGAAGATAGAAGCATGAAAGTTTTCAGAAAGGTGACCATAAGTAAATGAATGTGGAAACTAAGGGGAAAGTGATGAAGATGAGGCTTGGGAAGTAATCAGTGGCTAGATCATGAATAATATATATATATACTAAGAATCTTGGTCTTGATCTCAAATTAAACGTTTTTCATTAATGGTTGTTTATTATTTTTTTCTGATAATATTTGTTTCTGTTCTAGGTGTAGTTCCCATAGAATTTCCACGACCAATTCACCCATGCACCTTGCCATAGTCCCTTGTGCTCTTCCCATCCCTGCCTTGATCCCAATACCTCCCTCTTCCCTGCAGATGCCTCTGATTTGTAATTTTATGTTTATTTTTGTTTTGTTGTTGTTATTATTATTTTTTCCCCTTGATCCTCTATGTACCTCCTTTAAGTGAGACCATCTGATATTTTTCTTTTTCGTTCCGACTTATTTCACTGAGCATAATCACTTCAAGCTCCATCCATGTGATCTATAGTGACCATTGTTGAAAAACTTTTAACCAGGAAATAAGCTTATGTTTAAAAAAAAAAAAGTGCTAGTTGTAAGGAGTGGGATATAGAGAGCTAGAAATAACCCATTGATGATTGTCTTTAATTCAAGAAGTTTTATACAGGAATTTTATAGAATATAGTTACTAATTAAATGTAAAAGGCAAGGAAGAAAACAAATCTAGCATTATTCCAACAACAGAACACTTTGAGGCTTTGTATGTATTACTCTTTGAGATAATTCAACAGGGACATTGTATGGAAGAATTTAATATAGTTTTAGACATCTCCAGAGTATGACAGGGATGCTATACTCTCAAACTAAATGATCTAAAATCACAAACAAATTTGTATTTGTTTATTTAATTATGTGTACACAGTAAAGGTTCTTTTCAAATTTGTCTCCATTCTGTTATCACAAAGAATGTTTGGAAAATATGTAATACCAAAGATTCACAGTTATTAAAATAGTTCTCTTGTTTCTAAACTAGCATCTCCCTCCCTCCATTTTATCCTTTCTTCCTATTTTTTCCTCTTTTTCACTTCCTTCTGTTTTGTAAATATGCATTGAGTATCTGCACTGCAAATACATTCCTTCACCTCCAGGAACTCACAATCTAGTGAAGACACAGACATATATATGAATAATCATAACCAAGTATCAAACACTTTTATAGAAGTATAGACTGATTCCTATAGAAGGAAGCTCTTCTCTCCATGCATTATTATGGAGTTAAGAGTCTTCAGAATTTTTTAAAAAATTGTGAACCAAAGAAATAAAGTGAAAATAACACAGAATAAAAATCACATTTTGAAATTTGCTATAAAATAATCTGCCCAGGGAAACCACTGAGACATTTGGATTTGAAGTCAGAGGGCATAATGCAGAATTAGTTGACAAGTAGGCTGGACACAGAAAGATTGCTTAATTTAAGGTAGATATGACAACTCAATGAGTCATTACCCACATCCTGCATCTCTGTCCCCTGCCCACACACATACAGAATATGGGCAGTTTTCACTTTCCTCCACCCAAGACTGTTGCTCTTTTCACTGGAAGAATTCAAACCTATAACAAAGAAAGAGATTTTTTTTTTCTCATTTAGTCTTTTTTTTTTTTTTTTTTGGTCAATTTTAGCATAAGTATAACTGTCCAGAGCGTTTTGTTTTATTTTTATTAAATTTATTCATTTATTTGTTTGTTTTGAGGCAATATTAGCCCCTCCCCCCACAAATCAGGTAGCTTCCCTGCTGTGCAGAATCACAGGATAATTAAGAGGCAAGTCTTCAAATGTCTTCAAATATATGTTGGAAAATTCCTTGTAGAATTATATACCCATGTAAATTGTTATTAGAGGGGTAGGAGAGATTACTTAATGCATATCCCTACTCTGCTAATCCTTACGCCCCATCTCAGCTATAAATTGAGATTAATTTGTGGATACTATAAGGCACATTCAAGGAAACAACAAGATTGACAGGTCTGGCAGCTCTAGAGAAAAATGAGTCCTGCTTAAAATAAATGGAAAGTCCCTGGAGAAGAAATTCTTTTGAGTATGTAGTGAGGGGTAAAGCCATGAACAATGAAGAATCCTGATCTATCTAACATTGTATTCCTCACAGAAACAGTATCTAGTAGCTGTTTTCCTAGATATTAAAAAAAAAAGCAGGGCCTCCCTGGTGGCGCAGTGGGTTAAGCAACACACTATGAGGCAAACCACAGTCACTGCAGCATGGGTTGGATCCCTGCTGCCAGCCAGGGAGGGGACCCACATGGCACGGCAGAACTCTCCTGCTGTGCCCGCTGCTCCCCTCAGCAGTGTACTTCTCTTGATCTGCCTGTTCTGCTCCCTGCTCTCTGTGGTGAATCCTCTCACACCGCCTCCCCCCCCACCTCTGGCCTGTACCCCAGTGCTTGTATGCATAAATAAATAAATCTTTAAAAAAATAACTCTTCAAATGAGAGTTTAAAAAAAATCAAATTTTTATGAAAAAGGTTTGTTACTCTTAAAGGTCTTTACATATATATCTGCCTATGTATTGCTTATAACTATGTTGAGAGTTAGGCTTTTTAAAAGCTTCAGGTGCTCTGGAAAATATCTTGATAGTTATCTGAATTTATTCTTTTTTTTATCACAGTTACTCTATTTTTTTCTTTTGTTTTTTTTTAAATTTTTTAATTTATATTTATTTGACATCAATTATAATCCCCATGTATTCCCCATCACCATATCACCAGTGCACCATCACCTCAGTCCCCATGCTCCTGTCTGCCCTCAACCCTCCCCCTCTTCCCTCCCACCAAGTGTCCCCAATTTGTCCTTGTCTTTTCATTTTTGGTTTTTGTGTCTTTCTTGTTATTATTATTATTGTTGTTGTTCTTATTCCTTTCCTTGATCCTTATTTGGTTCCCTTATAGTCCTCCTAGGGGAGGAACCATCTGGTATTTTTCTTTTGCCTTCTGATTTACTTCGCTGAGCAGAATCCCTTCCAGTTCCATCCATGTTCCTATGAATGCATCTAGTTTTTCATTTCTGATTGCTGAGTAGTATTCCTCGTGTATATGTACCACAGTGTCCCGATCCACTCATCTGTTTTGGGGCATTTAGGTTGTTTCCAGGTCTTACCTATTGTAAGGAGTGCTGCTAGAAACATAGGGGTGCAGGTATTCTTTTGAATCAGTGTATTTGTGTCTTTGGGGTATATTCCTAGGAGTGGGATTGCTGGATCCTATGGAAGTTCCATTCTTAGTAGATTGAGGAACCGCCATACTGCTTTCCATAATGGTTGGACCATCTTGCATTCCCACCAGCAGTGTAAGAGAGTTCTTTTTTTCTCCACATCCTCGCCAACATTTATTGTTGCTACTTTTTTTGATAGGTGCCATTCTCACTAGTGTGAGGTGGTATCTCATAGTGGTTTTGATTTGCAGTTCTCTGATGACAAGAGAAGTTGAGAATTTTTTCATTGCCTGCTATCTGAATTGATGAAGCATTAGGACGCATATTTAGTTTGGAAGGTGTCCAGCTAGTAAATTTGAAATCATGCCATGTTCTAACCAATTAAAATCTTACTCATTTGTTTCTTGTGTTTTTATAAACTTTGCCCACAAATTTATTTTTTAGTGTTTAGTTTCTTTTGGAAGGTTCAGTAATTTTTTTTTCTTAATACGCTTCACCAAAAAGCAGAATATTTGGTTTATTTGGTACAACTTGTAATTCTATTTTATTGGCTTTAAACCAAAAATCATGTACTTAGTGATTTCTTTTGAAGACATTTGCCAAGGTAATGAACCAGCACCACGTTTTCTTTCAGAGCATTTCTGACACAAATCCACTCAAATAAATTAATGTTTCAAGCTTGTTTTTTTTCAACTGGCCAGAGTAGCAAGATGGCATGCCAATGTATGAGCTAACTCTTAAGGTCACTAATAAAAGTTATGAAGTGTTGCTTTTATCACAAGTTTGTTTGTTTTTTCAAGAGCCAGATTTTTTTCTTGACTCCTGTATTGATTTCTGGGCTGTGGAGGAGTGTGGTGGTTTGTACATGAATTTTCTAAACTAGATGATGATTAGAGAGGCAGGGTATGCTGGGAAACACATTGTGCATTTTGTTCTAATATAAGTAGAACACATTTTATTTTACCTTATTTATGTTATTTCATAAACAAAGGTTTGGGGAAATTGTCTATACAAAATAGTATTTTTCCTCTGGTTTATTTTCCAATTTCTGTTCGTGTGTATGAAGTTGACTTCCCTGTTTTCAATTTCTAAAATTATTCTTTTTTCATTTTTAACTTAAAGGGTGGCATTGTGGAATTTTACACATAGAATGTGCTTCAGAGGTCATTTCTTCCATCTCCTTTTAGTTAAAAAGCCAAGGCAAATTTTAGAAACTGATTAATGCAGAGTTGGAGCTAGCTCTTAGTCTTCTTTTTTCAAGTTATATCTTCCCCAGTAGCCATTTTTTAAAGAACTTACGTAGAAAAAGCTTTTAGTTATTGCCTTATTGTTTATCCCTAAGATTAATAATTGTTCTATGATTTTAAAAGATGTTTACATATATACATTTAGAAATGTAATATTCTATGCAAATATGTGACAAAATTTTAAAAATCTTACTGCATTACAAATAGCAAAATCTCCATTTAATTTTTTTCATATAGATTACTTCTGATGACAAGAGTAGAAAATAATAATGCTACATCAAGATTTTAAATTGTTCACTAATGGTAATAACAATACCACCTAATCTTTGTTAAAGACATAATGTGTGCTAGCCAATTTTATAAACAATTTTCATGTAATTATAATCTTATTCTTAAGACAACCATATGATATAATCATGTAAACAAAATCATCAAATAAAAGTTAATGTTGCCAAACAAAAATGTTTAAGTAAATTGCAAATGGTCTCCTAGTTTGTAAGAAGTAGAGCCAGAAATTTGAACCTGGATAGTCTATCTCTGGAACCAACACTTATTCATTCATTCATTTATAATTTATATATTTATGCATATAAGAACTAGGGTACAGGCCAGAGATTTGGAGGCTGAAAAGATTCACCAGAGACACAGTGGGGAACAGAACAGAACAGGCAGCTGTGAAACTCACAGCTGAGGGCAAGATGGAGAGGTCTGTTGCACCATGTGGGATAGCTCCCTGTCCAGGGATTGAACTCTTGCTGCAGTGACTAGTGTTAGCTTAATAATGCTGAGACTTTAACCCCTGTACCACCAGGGAGGCCCTGGAATCAACATTCTTAAGCACATTTACTTTTCACTACTCTGTTTTTCTTCCCCAGTACCTTCCAAGCTTATGCTTTTTAGGGGCTGATTGTCTCTTAGTGTGTAGGTAAATTAAACATTTTTCTCTTTATATCAGAGATGTCCTAGATTATTTGGAAATAGGCAAATTAAAAAATTTAAGTGGTGATTGCTAAAATTTTTCTTGATCGCAAAGCATGTACAATATAGAGATATTAGTGGGTACAATTAATGCATCAAGTATATTAGCACTGCATACTAATTTGTTAAATCTCCAAGGATTATTGCATAGATAATAACTAATAAGGAGTTATTGAAGAGGCATGTTCATTGTGTTCATGTATACTGTATATATCTTCTGCAAATGTAAAGAGTTTATAGGTTTTATAACTATAATATCTTTTATTGAGGCAACATTGGTTAAATACACTGTATGTCCAACGTCTATGGAAAGCTGTATGGAGTTTCCTCAGTCTGTTAAAAGTAGAGCTACCATATAACCCAGAAATCCTACTTCTAGGGATTTACCCAAAGCACACAAAAATACTAATTCAAAAAAATACATGCACCCCTATGTTTATCATAGCATTATTGTAATAGGTGAGACTTCAAATCAACCCAAATGCTACAAAATAGATGACTGGATCAAAAACATGTGGTATATATACACAATGGAATATTATTCATCAATCAAAAAAGCTAGAGACATTCGCAGAAACATAGATGGACTGTGAAGGGATTATGCCCAGTGAAATAAGTCAGAAGGAAAAAAAAAAAAGTATCAGATGGCCCCCCTACAGGAAGAATATAGGGGATCAAGGAAAAAATAAAATAATAATAACATCATCAACAACAACAAAATGACAACAAGACAAAATTAAAATAAATAGATAGCTACAAAACTGAGACATTCTGCAGGGAAAAGGGAGGGATTGGAATCAAGGCAGGAATGGGAAGAGCACAAGGGACTATGGTGACAGTGCATGAGTGAATTGGTGGTGGAAATTCTATGGGGAATATACACTCAGAAAAGAAAGCAAACATTGTAAGAAATAATCAAAACGAAACAAAACAAAACAAAAGCTGTTTGTGACTTGGAGGCATAAGTTCACACCTCCTGGATGTACATCACCATACCATATCAGAGTACCCATATCACTTTGCCATATACTGTTGTGCCCCCTACCCTTTTCTCTACACTCACACATTCCCCTCTAATAACCTCTAGTCCTCAGTCATGTACCCAGGCTTTGTCTTGATTTAGTTTGCAGGTCCTTTGTTTTTCTCTTTGTTTCACATATGAGAAAAATCATCCAGTATTTGTCTTTTACACTCTGGCTTATTTCATTAAGCATACTACTTCATTAAGCATAATAATAGCAGTTCTATCCATTCTATCATCGGTAGCAAGAGTTCTTTTTTTTATTATTTTATATCTGGATTGTATTCCATCATACACACACACACACCCACCCACACACACACACACACCACAACCACATATTCTTAATCTACTCATTTGTTGTTGGGCACTTAAGTCATTTCCATAACTTGACTACTGTAAATAGAGCTATAATGAACACAGGACTACATATACTCCTTCTAATCAGTATTTTGCACACTTCAGGTAAGTGCCAAAAGTACAGTTGCTCATTCACTTTTTTGGGACTGTAGACTGGTCCAGCCTCTGTGGAAAACTATATGGCAGTTTCTCAAAATATAAAAAAATAGATATGTCATGTGGCCCAGGAATTCCACCCCTTGGCATTTATCCAAACAATACAAAAGCTCTTTTTGATTTATATCTGGATGGAATGGGAAAATATGCCATTCTTATTTGATTTATATCTGGATAGAATGGGAAAATATGCCATTCTTATTTATTTACTATATAATACCTGCAATATACTGTTTAAAGGAAAACAATTTACTGAGTTTAAGCATCCTCTATTTTGTTTACTTTGATAGCTCAGTCACTAAAATTTTCACTCTGAAGTGATCTTCTTTTTTTAGCATTATGTTAGTGAATTTTAAGACAAATTTGATGAGATGAATTCTCCGAAGTAAAATATCTGCTCTTAGCAAAATGGCACATTTCTCCATTACATTTTACTATATACTTTTGTTTTTCAAAAAGCATAAATCCATGTTATTGGTTTTTTTTTGTTTTTTTTTTTTTTTTTTTGCTGAAGAAATGAACTTGTAACAGAGACTAGAATAATTTATTGTTTGTGGTTCAAGATATAGAGATAACTAAATTTGCATTTACTGGAGCATGTAACAAATATATGATATGACAGCAGTTATACAAAAGTTAGAGGGATCAAATGAAAGATTGATATGAGACAAAGATAAAAATAAGACTTATTAGATTGTTATTTCTAAAAGGTTTTTCCATCCCCATCTAAAAGGTTTTTCTCCAAAAAGCATGATATAGAAAATTCATATGAAATTAATTAACAAGCACTATACAGAAATTATAGAGTATTGGCTAATGTGACTGTTAGCCTGATTCCAAACTTTATATACACACACACACATGCGCATATGCACAATCTAGGTAGTCACTTACGATTTTTTTGCTTATCAGTTTTCACTGGATACTACACAATAAAAAGAATAATTAATTTTTCATTAAAAAATTTGGAAGTTTTCATTGTGAGGTTTTAAGATAGGATAAAAAAACAGTTTGAGAAACAAATTTGTTGTATTTTATTACATTTATTACATGTATTTTAGAATGATTTCACTGAAATTAAACACATTTATAAAATGTCAAATAGCCTTCAAAAGCCATCACTGAAATAGGTTTAAAGACCCAACAAAAACAATTTTTTTTAGTTTCTCCATTAAGTATTTCAGTAGTTACAAAATTTGTACCTATTGTCTATATTTGCAGTCACTTGAGATTTATAATAGAATAGCATAGAATGATCCTAAGTTGTCTAAGTTTAATTTTATTTTTTTCCAAAATACTAAACCATGAAATACTCTTCTTAATAGGGTAATTTTCAATATTCATTTATAATTTTATTTTCCACTGTAAACTATTTCCTAAAGTAAATTAAGTTCTTGTAGATTATATTTGTTGTTTCATTTTTCCAAGGCACTGTCCAATAAAGAGACTCTGTTGTACGACATAGTCCTCATGAAAGATAAAATGACATATTCCTTTTGTCTATGGTACTTAGAAAATGTTAATATTTGTATATTTAGTAACACTATGCAACTTATGATAAACATTTTTGTTTCTGGCCTATTCTACATTGTCAACTGATACTGACTTGAAATTCAAGGAAAATAAATAAGATTAGTAGAAATGGTTAATCTTAGTTAGGTGCTCATTAGTACTGGTCCTTTCATGTATATTAATTGTTAGTTGAATAACCTCTGTGGGAGAAAACACATTAGCTGAATATCAACTCCGTACCACCAGATACTGTGTTTCCCAGTTTCCAAAGTTTGTACTTCTACAGTTTATATTATAAAAGTTTCCTATCATTTACTAATAAATATGTTCAAAGAATCATGATATTTTCCTATTTCTTTTTTTGCATTTCCTTAGAACTCATAATCTTTGATCTTTCTCATACTAAACTAAATAAAGGTCAATTTTGCCTAGAAATGCACTTTCCTAAATGTTTTGATATTTGGAATTAAAATCCCAAGTAAAACATATGTATGATTAAAATGGTTGATATATTATGCTGTAGCAAAGCAATGAAACAGATTCATGTATGTATCAAAAGTACATACATCATGTATGTTCTTTTTTTTCTGAAAAATAAATGACAGTGATACATTGATGTGACTATTTGAAATTACCCTCTGATACTATTAATCCATGTTAAATAGCCCACTTCTTTGTTCTTCCAAAGTTAAATTTTGGGAAAGCTCCAAAAAGTGAGATCACTTTTGAGCTCATGATGTTAGTAATCAAAAAGAGACTTTATGAAATTAATTATGTGACCTCTTCCTGAGCACTCTATAAGTGGAGTTATATCAATCTGGCACTTACCCTGTACATTAACTTTGTGAGGTGGGTATTGGAAATGGGTAGAAGATAGAGTTAAATCTAGAGATTATTCTGTAACAATGCAAGTTTAGTAATCACAAAGAAATAAAACCAGCAACAACCAAACACTGTGTTTCTAATATGTAATGAAAGACCTATAACTTGCTTTATGAGAGTAGTGGTTATGTTTCTCTGAGAAAACATTTCAGCAATAATAGGATTTTCTTAAAGGTATTGTTGGATAGCTGTTAGCTTCTGTATGTCATTTAATTCAGTATATAACGCCTTAAATCCCATGAAAAAATATCTAATTCTAAAAACGAAAATAGAAAATCCATAAAATCAGCCCTTGTCGTCTGAGAATGAGCCCTTGTCGTCTGAGACATCCCACACCTCACTATTTAGAGTATGCTAATCAAATGATGGTTTGCTGTCCATGTTCTTATAATTGACAGATTTGGCTCAGGATTTTAGATAGTAATTGCTTGCTTTACGTAGTTAGGTTAAACGGTGATACTTTTCTTGTTTTTACTCAGAAGTTTGTATTCTGCAACTTACTTCATTTCCCAACGATGTAACATCCAAAGGACATATTGAATCATTTTGTCAGAAAGTATTCAGATATACATATAGAATTATATTACTAAACAAATAATTTTTATATCCATGTTGATCTTCTCTTCCTACTTTAATAGTAGAACACATTGTTATTATGTTTATCTATATTATTTAAATAAGAAATAATTGATAAACATGTTTATGCTATTTCCATTCACAAATTCATTGACCAAGAAATATCAGAAGGAATAACATCAAAAAGACTCTTTTTGTGTGTGTTAGCCTACTAAATATAAACCTAACTAACAAATAACCTAGGGGATGATGAAGTTCTTAATGCTTTAAATTGTGTGTTTAGCTGTCTGAATATCAAAATCATGGTCCTTTGCCTTTAAATTCTAGGATGCGAGTTTTACATTAAAAAATAATTCACAGTGGAGACAAGTAGGGTTGGAAGCAAAGGGTAAGGGAGTTCAGTAGACCATGGTGGAGGGTGTGGTATAGCGGAATTGTTTCTGAAGTATGAACCTGTATTCCTGAAACATATACAGTGTTGCATGCCAACATTACCTCAATAAAAGTGAATTAAATAAGCAAACAATATTAAAAGATAAAAGTAATGCAGAGCAATGTGAACATCCCCACAAAGAATTTTTTTCCTCACTGTATCACTGTATCAAAAAGTATATATTAAAATTCTTATTATATCAAAAAGTAAGAAACAATTAATGCTTAATGGAAGCTCTTCGAAGTGAAAAATATTTAAAGACAGTTGGTTATTTTACAAAAGCAAACTCCCGACGGTCCTGTCATTTCTACCTCAGCATACTTCAGTTTGCATCTCTTAAGAACTATACAAATTTCCTTACAAATATATAGTTTGTAAATAAAAATATAAAATTTGTAGAATTCTCTATTTTTCAATTTCTCAATTCAGACTGTTCATTACTTTAAAAGTAAATTTTACTTTTGGTGAATTATAGAAATTTGATTCTAAATAATTAAGATATGATGACTATATACATATTTATTAATTTTACTTATTAATTCAGTAATTCTTTAACAACTAAAAAAAAAAAACTCTTCATTGTAGAATGTAGACCTGCTCCCAAGTAGGTTTTGTTAGCCTAGAGTAGGGGAAATATAATCATAAACTATATAAATAATATAATAGGAATATAACATATGATCTGCTAAAGAAAGGATTTATTTTTTATGATAACTAGATAAATAAGGAATTATAGCTATGAAGCTATATGTAAGTTTCCACCTGAAACTCTGATGGTAAATAGTGATATGTCATAATTTTGTGTCATATGAAATAAAGTCACTTATCATATTGAATTCTGTGAAAATATAAGAAAGATTTACAGAAAGGGTCACCTGTGCCATACAGTTGAACACAACAATTTTAATTTTTAAAAATAATTATGCAATTATTTTCTAAGATTCAAAGAACTTGTTTCTAAAAGATCACTTTTCATTTTCAATATACACAACTTGAAAAATACCTCCATTTTTCTAGCTACAGACTTAAAGGCAATTAGTTTTCCATATTATTTTATATTTTGCCATTACAGTCCTTTTGCTTATGGTTTATAGTCCTTGGGTTATTGTTTTGGTCTTTCAACAAATCTAATAGCAAGAGATGTGAAGTAGAAAAGAAGATGCTCCTTATTTGTCAAATCTATTACCTTGTTCTAAAGCAGCTTTGTTAAAATATCCAGAAATGCAGTACATGAAAGGTGATCCAGTAATGTATTCATCTCTCTCAGTTCATTGTGAATAACCCACACTTGGTTTTAATACTCATACAGCACTGTCCAGCCCCATTGTAAAAGTTAAAAAAGAGATATAATCTCCAATTCTTTTTGTGAAAGTTCTTCCCTTATTTTTATTAAATCAATACTTAGACTACATAATGTCATAACATGCCCTCATAGGTAATACTCTTGACTTCAAAAATTATTGTAAGGATTGATTTTTATCTTTTTGACCAACAGATTTTCCACATGACGTATGATCTTGCCAGTGCGGTGGTGAGGATATTTAACCTCATTGGCATGATGCTGCTCCTATGTCACTGGGATGGCTGTCTTCAGTTCTTAGTGCCACTATTGCAGGATTTCCCACCGGATTGCTGGGTGTCTCTAAATGATATGGTTGTAAGTACTCTGTATTACTTTACAGTCTGTTTTCAGTGTTTTGCCTAAAACTTCTAAGTGTTTATGTTTTAATTTTTACTCCATAAATGTTTAAAGAAAACTTAATTTTGCTTCCATGGTTAGAAAATCAGATGTTATATGTTTATTTTTTACAACTAAATTTACATTTACATGAAATGTCTCTGGAAATGTTTATGTTGCAGGATCTATTTTTGGATATCTTACTGTCTGTATATTGAGCCTTTTTGTTTCAAACATGCATGTATAAACATATATAGTCATAGTACATCATTCTTTCAAAAATAGTTATTGTTTATATTAACCCTTTCAACTTGTTTTTTAGAATTCACTATGTTCAAGGCATTATTTCTACATGTACATCAATGTAAATTCAAATAGAATATGTATAATACAGTTCTTTAATACAATACTTCTTTCCAGATAAAACAAGGAAAATTCATGGAAAAGGTAGCCTTTAAACTGTACCCTGAAAGATATGTAAATATTTTTTAAAATATATGAAATACACATTTACTTTGCATAGCCAAGTGTATTTGTATTCACAGTTCATTTTAGAACAAATGTTTTGGTCTTTATAGTGTAATAATCACAGTCAAAGCAAAAATGAATATTTTGAACATATATTTACAATTGTTTACCTCTTTTATCTAAGTATTCATATTTTCCTCTTGCATTATATTTTAATCACATTATAGTTAATAAATTTTTTTGTACATTAGAACAGCCCTCAACTCTGTGTAGTATATATGGGAAATAAATTTTATGAGATGTTCACAAAAGTTTAACTTTGACTTAAATCAAATACTCTCTTCTTCCCCAAACTATTCTATTATTAATTTCTTGGCTTATTATTACAGAATGACATGGATATCTTTAGAATACAGATTTTTTTTCTTCTAATAACTATAGCTCAGGCTTGAAGTAAAGGAAGAATTTACATCAGATGTTAAGAAGTATGAGTTTTTTCTCCATTTATTCTTCTTACCTACGTATTTTTCTCCCTCTCTTTATTTTTTGTTCCTTTCAAAACTTCTTTCTTTCGGACTATGCATTTCCTGGATCTCTCTTTCATTTTACTCCTATCTCTTAAATGTCAGTATCTCTCAGAAGCTTTCCCTGACTACCTATTTTAATATATCCTCCAATGCTTTCTATTTTACCTTAAAATAATTTATCAACACATATATATTTGTATTTTACATTTTTATGTGCTCTGCACTTGAAAATATAAGTTCTACTGAGTCAAAAATAATTTGTATTTGTTCTAAGCTTTATTTCTTTTTTTTTGGAAAGTAAAGTTCATTTGGGTAAAAAAGGTAAAGAGTAAAAACTCCCAGGTATATGGTACTGGGAAAGCCAAAGAGAGCCCCTGAGCTTTATTTCTAGTACTCTGTATAGGACCTTCTGTATCTAATGAAAAATGCAAAACAAGGAGGTATATTAACTAACTTTTAAAAATTGTAAAATTTCCTTGATTATAGAATTTCCACTTTTACTTACTACTGAAGGAGCAAAACATAAAATGTATGGAGGAACAGGGAAAAGGAACAGGTCTCTAATCGAGCTAATGACTGAGTTCATGGCATGAAAACACCAAATCTGCTGCCAGAAAATGATTCATCATTGGCAACAAATAATATTAAAGTTGCTAATAATTATGAATTAATTTTTCCTGGGTAGCTCTCAGAAAAGTAGCAATGGTATTTTCTGAGATAGTGTTTGGTTTTATTTACTCTAACACAAATTTTATTATATCATTAAGTCACACAAACATATTCAATTTTAATTTATGGAACAGATTTTATGAATTTGTCATTTGCTTAGTAGATCTTTTTCTATTTGACTGTAGGTCTAATTACGAACTGGATTTTTTTTTCACATTTATTGACATAATATCTAGGTTTAATTTTAATGTAGAGAGTAGGAAACAGTTGCCTATGTTTAATTCTAGGGACCTTTCGATATACAGACCAGCTATAATTCTTTTATATTGTGAATATTAGTGATAAGAAGGAGATAGCAGTCATTAAACAGACAATTTGTATATCAGTAGAGAGTCTTAGTGGTGTCATTTGATCTTGATGATACTGTTTTTATCCTAAAACTATTTGGCTGAGAGATACATACTAGAATTGTCTCTAACACTAAACCTCTGTGATACTAGGCAATCATTTAACTTCCCAGCACTTCAGTTATAAAACAAGTATATATTATTTATTCTTTCATTTTGATAATCTTATTGAGTATCTGCTTTGTGTCAGGCAGCAATCAGTTTAGGCATTGAACAAACAGAAGTAAATGAAATAATGTCCTTATCACAATAATGCTTACATTATACTACCTGCCATTTATACCACTTTTCTATATTTGCTGAAAATTACACCGAGATTAACAGAATGCACCCTGAAAGAATTTGTAATTTAGTGGAATAGAAAATTATGCGTGAAAGTCATTAATATAAAATTGAATCCAGTCCTCTGAAATATATGCGCTGCTCAAAGATGCCTGAGTACTAGGGCTGGTGTTAGGGAACTGTTGGCCTCTTTTTACCTGCCAAACCATGTATAGTTCATGCACAGTTATTCTTACAAGTTTTTAATATTTCTCAATTTAGTTACCGTGATAGAACTAGTTTTCTAATTCACATAATTATGTGCTAGTGTCAACCTCGTATGGATTGAGATAAAATCTTTGATGATTATAAACTAAAGTCTGGGGAGACAGAAAATAGGAGGAGATTTCAACCACTATGTTGATTTGACATCAGGAACTTCAAAGTGGGGGATTGAGACATTTCAATGATTTTTATTTTGGAAACTATAATAGTCACAATAAATGGGTGCTGGGAAAATAGAAAATTATATTTAGATATATGATTTGAACATATGATTTGTAACAAAAATGTAAAACTACGTAAAATATATATTATCCATATACAAGTATCCATATACAAATAGAACACTTAAAACTAGGATGACTCTATAATTAAATCTATTGATATTCTAGCAAATGTATTAAGACAAAATTAAAATAAGTTCACTTTTGTTTTACAAAGTTTAATTAACTGCTTAGGTTATGATTTGTTGAAATAATATAACAAAGAAATAAAACTAAAAATCACAATAAGTATTTTTCTCTTCTTTTGAGTTCTAGTAATGTATTTAGACCTTGAAATTCTCTAAATCAGAAATTGTATAATTATGATAATTTGGGTTTTTTTTTTTCTAAATAGAATATATAACCTTAACAGAATTTTTTAAAAAAATCCTAACAAAAGGTAACTAATTTGCTGACAAGTCAGTATGTAGCTTCACTGGAGGAAAAAATGCATTCATGGTGTCTATGAGTTATAATAACAAAGTAGGTCAGTAGCCTGCTGAGTGTTGCGCTTCTCCTTTGCCATCCTGTTTCTGCCTATTAAGAAACTAGCCTGGTGACTTCTCTACTGGATAGAAACACGACCTCATCACAATAATGAAATAATTTATAGACTGTGTTCTTCCTTTTTTAGATATGTGTTCTTTTATGGGAACAAGCATATAGAAAAAAATTCTAATCCAAATGAAATGTGTATTTAAAAATAACTTTAACATGAACTGTATTTTCATAATATAAATGTTTATAAATACTGCTTAAAGTAGATATAGTCTATGACCAAATAATTGATTTAGTGATAGTAAGACCAATTCATAAATTCCAAAAATTTTTCCTTGTGTTGATTATTAGAAGAAGCAATTTATAACATATTACATAAGATCTTAAGAATAATTTAAAAATTCACTACCATATCTTTGTAATTCATAAAAAAGACATAATAATGAACAAAAACTATATTCCATATATTTTATAAACATTTTCTAGAATATATAATAAATATATAAATATAGCATAAGGATAGAAATAAATTTTAATTATGATGTGTGCATATAATGCCAATCAAACTATATATATGTATATCTATATGAATACACATAAATTATATATAATGATAGCTATATAGATTTATATAGAGTGTCCTTGCCATTGTGATCAATGTAGTAATTTATAATTTTGCTTCTTGCAAGTTTTGGAAGGATTTTCAGTGGAAAAAACTTTATTTTCAGTTACATTAAATTGAAGATATAATTCAGTTTGACCATCTCAGTTTGTCATAAACAATTTTTTTGTGCTTTAGAGGATTTAGAAATTGATTAATTAATTAAAATTTATTTCATAATATAAAATTATGAGCTGATTGGTAAAAATATAATATAAAATATATAAAATATAATATAAAATTATGAGCTGATTGGTAAAAATACTATTTCAGGTGGTACCCATTGCTGTCTCTCCACTTCTCCTAATTAGAACTAGGCATTAATGCTCACCCAAATGATTATATTTACCTGACATTTTTGTAATTCTGCTCTAAGTTATGAAGTCTTCAGAAAAAAGGAATAAAATGAAACAGATTTGTATTCAGTAATATTACCCAAATCAAATTAAAATTTTATTAACCTATAACACTTATAGAAATCATTTTTCTGACAGTATCCTTCCATTTCAGTCATCACTGTTATTTTTTATTTTATTAATGATTTAGAAATTTAAAAATACCTCTTTAGAAAAAAGAGATTTAATCACATAGTTTTTTTGTTTGTTTTGTTTTTGTTAAATGAACTATCCAAATATGGAAACTTTGCGGTAGATTTGATTCTGTTTATGCATGAAAATTTAAAAGAATTATATGCTCTAATTTTTCTACTATATCTCTTTATCACTTAATTTCTATCCTAATGCATTGTGTGGTTTAGTGTTCTACAAGAAATAAAATACCACAAAATTAGAAAAAGAAACAGAAAGAAAGATAACCACATTATTTTACAGAAATCAAAAGATATAGAAGCTGGAGATAGAAGCCAAATAGCTAATACAGTAAACACAGATTGCCTTTTTCTCCTTGAGGCTGTGTTTCCACCATTAAAACCATTTACCATTGTCACCTAATGTCTTTGAAGCTAGTTCTGTTTCTTCCAAAGGAAAAAAAAAAAGCCATATGCCCTTAATTATAACCAGCTGTCATTTTAGACTTTAATAGTTTTGTTGTGTTGTTGTTTTTATTGAGCTATATTCTTATTAAGATCTTTTATTTTTTTTCTAGCTAGTAAGCAAGAGAATTTTATGAGCCTGTTTCTACCACATTTTGAATAATAACTTATTACTATATTCCCTATAACAGTTACAACTCCTCCCTCCCAGGTATCTAATATTTAGTATATATGCTCAAGTATTATTACTATTTGGTTCTTTATCTATCAAGCATGTTTTTTTTAAAAGATTTATTTATTTATGCATACAAGCACTGGGGTACAGGCCAGAGGTGTGGGGGTGGTGAGAGGTTTCACCACAGAGAGCAGGGAACAGAACAGGCAGATCAAGAGAAGTACACTGCTGAGGAGAGCAGTGGGCACAACAGGAGAGGTCTGCTGCGCCATGGGGTCCCCTCCCTGGCTGGCAGCAGGGATTGAACTCCTGCTGCAGTGGCTGCGGTTTGCTTCATAGTGCATTGCTTAACCCACTGCGCCACCAGGGAGGTCCCTATCTAGCACTTTTATGATACCCATTCACAACCATGCTCAACAAATTGTCTATGTTAAGTAATGCATAAAGAACTGATTAGTGTCATGTTCTACAATGTTTCTTTACCTTTTAAAGGCACAATTATATACACATTTATAATCAATACTATAAATGTACGATAAATAAAAAAAGAGACATTTAAAATCTTTGTCACAGGTCAAGCAAAATGTGACAGAATGGACTTAAAACTGCAATCTCTTTATTTGTATTTTCCCATAATTCTTATTAATGTATGAATGAGGGAATTATCTACTGATATATTAAGGTCCAGGTAATTTGATAAAATTCCCTTTTCTTTCATGGTTTTCATCATACAGAGGCTGCCAAAACCTCCCTTAAGGATATAACTTGAAGGATAATTTAAATTCAAATCCTGTGGTTTACATATTTAAAATTCTAATGTATAGAAAGGGGAAGAATAATACAAGTTTTAAGATAAATTATAAAATTTTGTGGACTAGGGTTCATGAATGAAATAAGACTTTTTCAAAATAACTAACTGGAAGAGACAATGACCTGATTTTAGCCCATAGTACTGGAAATATAGCATGTTGGATTGAAATGAAGAGGCATGAAGAAAATATTAACAATATTAAAATAAACATATATAATGAAAATTAATAGCAGACTTAAAGAAAATAAAAATAATAACTACAAAATATCAACATAGCTAAATGTAGAATATGGCACATCATACCATGGGAGAGGATTATCATTATTTTTCTTGAAACATAAAACTAATGAATTCTTGTCTTGCCTAATTTACATAGGTATTCTCTAAAGCAATTCTTGTCTTGCCTAATTTATCTAGTTATTTTCTAAAGCACAGCAGAAATGGTGAGTCTACTTTAACCAAAATTGAAAAATGTATTGCGATAACGATCCTCTCAGAAGCATACAAGTCATTTAAACTACATATGTGAAATGGTATTATAAACTTGTTAAACATGGTCAAGTTCTGGAACTGGGTTGCTTACATGCATGACAACCTATTTGTATCTTGGCTTCCTCATTGCCAATGTGGGAATGAGAATTATATTTACTTCATTGATTTTAGATAAAACAAAGGCACTTCTATATGCAAAACTTATAGAAGAGTTCTGTTACATTTTTCAGTTCAGAACACCAAAGATTTTATTAATAGCTGTAGTTAAATATAAACTAAGGTTGATTTTTCTTATTTATACATTTGTGAGTTACCCTCCCACTTCAAAATAATTTCAAAATGAAGAAGTACAAGATATATAACTAGACATTTTAAAAGGCATTGAAAGAAAAATTTATAACACATCAGACTGGCTATTGAAACCAATAGAATTTGAATGTAAAACTTTGTTTTTTATTTCCTACAGCCTACAGAATCCAGGAGAAACTGGTATGAGCCTATAAAAGTAACTATAAGTAACATTTACAATCAGAAACATCAATGGCACTTAATAATAGTTGGAACAAAGACTAGAAAGTACATAGACCCTTTCCTGGATATCTATGAATTGATAATAAATGACAGAGTGCAAGCATAATACTTTTAATTTTGTTTACTAATCGTTTCTGGTGAAGGTGTTAACTGAATAGACTGGAAGAATCAATAAGGCAATTGAACTTCAAGTCATATTTCGATATTCTCAGTGAACGTAATGCCTTGACCCTTCTGATGAATTGCACCTCAAAATGATGATGTTCTTGAGGATAAGTAGTGGACTGAGTGCATAGAATCTTTCACAAACCATAAAAATGGGAGAACTAGCTGTATATGGGTTTGTGTAAATAATATATGAACTTACAAAGAGAAAATGAAGACAGATATTGTAAATTACAGCTTGATAGGCTTGTTGTTAATTCCAAACAAGACTCTGCACTAAATTATTGAAGAACTTATTTGTGAGCACTGATAGAATTCACTGTTTTTTCAGAGCAAGTAATGCTTTAATGAAAATAAGTCATAACAGATCAGCCTTTCTTTTTTTTCATACACACACACACACACACATAAAAGATTTTCCAGACTTTGCTATATATACCAGTCCACTACTTCCTTTTTATGATGGACATTAGATTGGCAAATTCATTTTGTACAAGAATTATGCAAAGTATTTCATGATATGTTTTAATGAAATGTTTAGACTAATAAATAATAAAATTCAGTGGGTTAATAATTGGTTGAGTGTTTCTGCTCCCACACCCAAATGTAAATGAATAGAGTGATATCAACAAAGGAGATATTAAGTGTACATCTATGGAACATAACATTTTTTAACATATTAATATAGTCTAAAATCTTTTCAACATATTGATAAGTACCTAGTTGAAGCTACCAAGATACAGCTAACACAAAGCAAGAAATAAATAGCCAATATGCTGGGTTATCGATTCATCTTCAAAAGTTACTGTTCTACAGGAGGATAAATTGAGTCTCAGAATGAAGTTTTATGTGTTAGACTATAAGGTCTTACAATATGATAAGGAAAAAAAAGAGGTACAAGAATCATACATGACTAGCATAGAATGTGAAAGAAAATATAGGACCTTGGTAACTGTAATTTCAATATATGTCAGTAGTTGAGATACTCTGCTTGTTAACTAAATGGAAAATACTAATGAATAGCTGGCAAATATTTTTACAATTAATTGTAAGAAAACTATTTAGCTTAATTTTGGGCACCAAATTATAACATTTTAATTCTGTGGGCAAATTTTTTCCATCCATAAGAGTCCTAATTATCTACTGAGCTTTTAAAATTTTATTTATTTTTTTAAAGATTTATTTATTTATGCATACAAGCACTGGGGTACAGGCCAGAGGTGGGGGGGTGGTGAGAGGTTTCACCACAGAGAGCGGGGAGCAGAACAGGCAGATCAACTGAAGTATACTTCTGGGGGGAGCAGCAGGCACAGCAGGAGAGGTCCGCTGCTCCATATGGGTCCCCCCACCCCGGCCAGCAGGAGGGATCGAAGTCGTGCTGCAGTGGCTGCTATTTGCTTCATGGTGTGTTGCTTAACCCACTGCGCCACCAGGGAGGCCCATACTGAGCTTTTTTTAAAAAAGAAAAACTCCTACCATTTCCAACAACATGGGTGGATTTGAAGGGGATTCTGCTCAGCAAAATAAATCAGAAAGAGAAAGATAAATACCAGATGATTTCACTTTATGTGAAAATAATAAAAAAGAAAAACTGACAAAGGAACAGACAAAAATGTATCAAAATAAACCTACAAAGTTAATGTTATAAAAGGGATTGTGGAGTAAAGGAGTGGGGTGTGGACCAGTGATCTGTGTTAGAAGATTATTGGTGCTTTGATGATGGGTGTGATATGATAACATGTATCTGAAAAGTGTAAACCTATACCCTCAAATCATACACAGTGTTGTAAACCAAAATTACCTAAATAAAAACAATATAATTTTTAAGAAGAAATAACAATGCTTATTGGTTTTCAATTTTTCTTCTTGAAATGTTTTTTAAAATTAGTTTTGATCCATTTATAAATTTGTCTAGAAGATAAATTTAGGACATTGTGACACATCTAACTTTGTTTTCCTATAACCACTTTTTCTCACAAAACTTACTTGATTATTTAATGGAGCACTTAGGCATTAAGAAAGCATTCAAGCACACCTACATTCTGTAAAAATCTACAAAGACTGTAGCAGAGAGAATGGAATTTATGCCAAATTGAACAAAAGAGATTTCTTTATTTTTACACTTCATCTTTTCAAGCATTTAAACAGAAAGCAACGCTCATTGCTTTACTATGCTTTTTGCTTTGTAATGGAATACTTACAGTGGAGCAGAATTTAGTGAATAAATTTGTATCACTCTTTATGACAGATCACTTTGATGAATTCTTTGACTAAGAAACTTAGAAGTATGTGCCTCTCCTTCTACAAACCATTAATATCTTTTCTTGTAAATAGTTATATTTATATTTATTTTTAACAATAAGAAAAATATTTAAAACTATAGCAAGAATATTTTCTAACTTAAGTTAATCAATTACTGGTTTCCATTTGGAGTGTAGTCACAGAAAACAATTTGCTGATTGACTTATTGACTTATTGTAGGAAGAAAGAAGTTGCATATTTCACAACTGACTTCACTAAAAATAATGCCATCACTGAGATTATGATGCAGCTGTTTTCATTTCATTGTGGTCAAGATAGAAGTAGTGAACTTGCAACTTCCTAAATTGGTTAGCTCTTTATTTCGTTAGATATAAAAGACATAATAGATCATAAGTTAACACATCTATTCTCCAAGAACCTTTCATTCATGAAATCAATTTTTTAGGGAATACAGAGCAGAGGTTGGGGAAGAAGGGTCTTATAGTTTGTAAAATAGGGTGCTAGGTGAGACCAAACTTCCTGTGCTGTGAATATACCTATCAGGGAAGAACACAAGGAAGGGAACCCTATATTCACAGGAAAATGTACAGCACCCATGAGGTACAACAGTGTGAGCAAATCTGTAAATTGGTGGATAATAGGCAATTGGTTTAGGCAGAACAGCAGCAGCATCCAGAGCTCCGAGATATGTGCAGTGAAAGCTCCAAGTAGATGGGCTAGAGATTTTGTCCAGAACTAATAAGGTCTGACAGTGGGGGAAGCAACCTTCCCCTGAGGAAAGAACAAGAAAAACATAGTGGTCTACTTTCACAAACATGTGACATCTCTAGTACTGCTGGTGATAGAGTGCCCTCAGTTTCTTTAGTCATAAAGGTATGAGTGGCTAGGATCTTAATTTAGATATAAATATTAAAAAGAACTTATGTTAGTCTATAGGGAGATTATTTAGGTAGTGTCATTCTTTCATTACCACAGTCAAGTAATATTTATTGATTTTTCTTCTTTGTGTCAAGCACTGGAGTAGATATAATTATCATATCCTGGGAGTTCTATATTCTGTATTGTTACTTTAAAAGGAATAATTCAGGATAAGCTTGATTTCCTGGAATATCAAGTTCAGTAAAGAGAAACCAGAACAATTTTTGATATGTCAGTCTCCTATCTTTTGTGATGCTTGAGCTCTTTGATTTATGTCTCTGTCTTCATCATTTGAAAGATTCTCAACATTTATTCCAAATTATTTATTTTTTATTCTGATTCTTTGTCTATACATAATTATATGAAATATTAATGTTTGACTTGATTTTTTTACCTGTCTTTTAATTTCCCTTAATGTTACTTCTTCCAGGAAGTCCTTCTCAAAGTAATATTTGGTAGCTGTGCATAATTATTTTATAAGAGATTGCTATGGAGAGAGACAAAATCCAGTGGATAGTCTTACTGCAGTTAAAGCTAGGAGAAATGTATTAGTCATTAATGTAGACTAAATGAAAGGACAGGGCCTTCCTGGTGGTACAGTGGGTTTAGTGCTACACTGTGAAGCATCCATGCCATAGCAGTGAGATTTTGATCCCCAGCCAGGGAGGGGGGCAGGGTGGAGACCCACATGATGCAGCAGACCTCTCCTGTCTCGCCCACTGCTCTCCTCAGCAATGCGTTTCAGTCAGTCTGCCTGTTCTGCTCCCCACTCAGTTTCTAGTGAATCTTCTCACCCGTATATATCTGGCCTGTACCCCAGCTCTTGTGTGCATAAATAAATACATCTTTAAAAAAATTAAAAAATAAATTAAAGGACATATTCCTCTTCCTACTTGGTCCTTTATTTTAATAATTGTTTTTACTGTATTAGGAATCATGATGTACAAGTCATTTCATTTAAGCAACATCAAGTCTAATGTGTGTGTGTTGTTAATCTCACTTTTATAATTGAAGAAATTTTAAGATTTAACTCAGGAGTGTGTAATCCCAAGTCTCAAGAGATCTTTGAGAGCTATTCTGTCTCAACATCTGGAACTTCATTGATTACTTGGTATCTTGGCTCCAATTGTCAAAATATAAATAACATAGGCTGGTGATTTAAACACCAGATTTTTATTTCTCTAAATTTCAGAGTCTAAGGAATCCAAAATCAGAGTGCCAATTTTGGTTCCTCCTGAGAGCTCTCTCCAGGACTTGTGGAGCATCATTACCTCCATGTACCCTCGTATGGCAGAGAGAGGGAGCGCCAGCTCTTGAGTAGTTCTCAGAAAATCTTATGAGTAATCCCATCATGACTAATTTCTCATGACTTCATCTGAATCTAACTGCCTCCATAAGGCTAGATCTCCAAATATAATCACATCAAGTGTTAGGACTGCTACATATGAATTTGGGCAGGTGCAGGAAAAACACCATTCAGGATATAGCATATTTTAATTCATCTTTCTGACTTAATCACAACCAGACACTTTTTTAGGTGATTGAAACTGGATGTTGATTTTTCATGTGGTATGATAGCCAATTTCCCTGATCCTGCCTCCTGTTATACACATTTTATGTAATCTCCTCCCCTTTACACTGTATGTATCAGGGTTTGTTTGTGTTACCAAAAAAATATGAGAGACATGCAACTTCTATTTGGGTATTCTCTCTCTCCCCCTCTCTACTTCATCAATCACTTTGAGGGTAGGGGGCACCAGTTTTCAAGTTGTGTTCTAAATTGAATGCATAATGTTACAAAATTGTCATGTATATATCATGAATACTTATGGAACTCATTAGGAAAATATAGTCCTGGGAATAACTAAATATCTTTTTGCGCCTCCCTGATGGTGCAAGGGTTAATGTCTCAGTACTATGAAGCTAACCTCAGCCACCACAGCACAAGTTTGCCCAGGAAGGAGAGCTAACCCACATGGGGCAGTCGACCTCTCCTGTCTTGCTCACTGCTCCCCTCAGCAGTATATTTCAGTAGATCCACCTGTTCTGCTCCCCACTCTGTCTCTGGTGAATTCTGTCACCCCCTGCACCTCTGACTTACATTCCAGCTCTTGTATGCATAAATAAAATAAACCTTAAAAAAAATATAAAAAGGTCCTGCCAGTGTTGCTGGGAGCATGGAGTCATTGTCCAATTGATTAGGTGCTCTCTGAGCTATTTAATATAAAATACTCTAAAATTATTCACTGTCAGCCACTTAATAAAATGTATTACGTTACTTGGCATGACGAATGGAAATTGAGTAAAGTGCATTCTTTTTGCAGCTTTTGAAATTCATGATTACTTATATGAACTCACGTTACCACACTTTTTATTATTTTTGTATCATAATTTGTGGCCTCTATGCATAGGCCTATATCAAAATTCAGTGAGTTTAAACAACCTCCCATATGAAGTAAGTAAGTGCAGAAAGTTACTAGGGTATGGTAAAATGCAGAACCCCTCTATCTTAAGAAACAGATACATGAGCTCAGGAGAACATCTGGAGCTCCTCTTACAGTCTGGTGAGATTAGATAATAAATTTATGATTGACGGACAAATCCTGAAGCTGAGTAATGCCAACATGAAATAAAATCTGTGGGAATGAGCAAATCTATAGTATAAGGAACCTTTTCCACTGATGTTCACAGACACCACACATAAACAATGCTAGCTATATATCCTGTATTTATATGTCATGAGTTTACATACATGTATGTTAAATACTTGTAAATTAGAGAAAACTGAAGTTTAAAATTTTTTTGCTAGCATTCCTGGTATACTTACTGAAGTTCATGGGAAGAACTCCATTTTGGTTTTTAATAGTCTCTGGTGCAGACCTCAAATCTGAAATGCACAATATCATGAAAACATAAATGTTTCATGTGTTGCAGAATGTTTTTCCTTATTGCTATAAAAGAAAAAATAGCTTTGTCATAGTTATTAACTTTTGTCATATTTTGGTAAGTTTATCTCATTGCTTTTTGTATATTTTTGTAAATTGCGTTTTCTTCAAAGAGTGGCAGAAGAAAATGTCACTGAGAAATTTCATTACCGAACTTCTAAGCTATCAAAATCTCATGTAATACCTTATCTGCTCATGAGTTTTAACTGTGTTATTTTTCACTGCAGTGATGTTTGTTTACAACCCCGGATGTGATTTCGAGGTCTAGATATATAATCTTCAGTGTTAAGGAATGCCACACCCAACAAGTACTGTGAATAGCCTGTTTATTTTTTTTATGTCTAAAAGATCCTAAAGATTATTTTTAATTTAGTGCTTGTCATTATTAAGACTTAGTTGCCTGAGTTTTTTTAGAATGTAAATATGACTTTATTATTTTGTTGATAGATTTTTCTATTTTTTTTCCTGGAAACTACCAAAATAAAATCTATCTCAACTTTATGAAATTTATTTAATTTTCATCTTGGCTTTTAAATATATAATTTTATCAAAAACATATTACTTAGTGGGATTATTAATATTCCAGAGGAAGTTAAAAAAAGAATCAACTTTAAAAACTTAAAAGTACACATTTAATCAATCTCATACTCTTATTCTTCTTTATGAATTTTCCTTTTTAATACATAAATTGGTGATTTTATTATATACATCTGGCATTTTCAGCACTCAAAAATTTTAACCATTAGCACAATAAATTTCTAGTACCAAAATTTGACTAATTGATTATTTAGTTCTTTCATACTCTTTGTTTTATAAATATTTATTTATGAATATAAGAAGTGGGGTATAGACCAGAGGTGGGGGTGGGGGAAGAGGATTCACCAGAGAAAGAGTTGGAAGCAGAACAGGCAGACTGACTGAAATACACTGCTGAGCGCAGCAGCAGGCGAAATAGGAGAGGTCTGCTGCACCATGTGGGTTATCTCCCAGGCCAGAGATTGAACTCATGCTGCAGTGGCTGCAGATAGCTTTATACTATTGCAAATTAACCCTTGTGCCACCAGGAAGGCCCTCTTTCATATTCTTCATCATTGTTTAGATTTTAGCCAAATGTTTTCTCAGCCTACAACTTTGGGTACTGATGATTCTAACTGTCATTTAATTTATTCTCAAGAAAATTGTCAACTCTTTCTTTTCTGTTTGTATTTACTTTAATTTCTGTATTTAATTTTTTTTTAAATTTCCAGTCTACTTTCCCTCTGGATTCCTTCTGACTAAACTTTCCCAGTATGCAAAGAATAATAGTCTGTTTTATTTCAAAAGGCTGCTAGGGAATATTCTTTCCAGTACTGTGCAAGGCTTTTGGATTGAAATAGTGCTGGGCCCAGCATGCATCTCTTCAGGGATTTTACCAGTAGTTAAGAACCCATAATCTTGTACATTTTATAAAAATTAAATTTTTACCATTTTCTCTATAATTCATTATCTGTGCTACAAGGCTGAAATATTAAATCTATAAATCCTTCATAAGCAAGTTTAAGTATATTTATTTTTATTCTCTTTAGAGAAGTGAAAAACTCTCTCTGAACTACAACCTAATGCTTGCTACTAAATTACTTTGGCTAAATTCTCCTTGTAGGGAATAAGGAATTCACCTTCATGTTTCTGACTGTTCCTCTTTTCTGACATAATTAGTTTGATTAGCTAATGCACCATGCCTAGTACAACCCTACCCCTCAGATCACATTGATTAAGTTTGAACTTAAATCAATTATTTTTGCAGTTTTACCTTGTGTGACATTTTATCCATTTCTATTCAGTCATTCAGCAAATATTAGTTGAATACCTACTGTATATATGTGAATGTATACATATATATGTCAGGCATAATGAACTAAGTTTATCAGATACAATGAAGGAAAGACATGTTTTCAATTTCAGCTTTCAGGAACTGGTTTTTAAAATGTGTATTTCCTAAGCATGTTAGCCTTCTGCAAAACACATAAAAATTGCATATTTTACCAGGCTAAGCACAAAAGAGGAGAAAGGAAGAGACATAATCACACACAAGTATGTCTTAGTGCTTGGAAACCAAACATTGATTCGATCATCTCTGGAGACAAAAAATAAAGTCGTTATGGATAAGTGATACCATTGTTGTCTATAATATATGTAATTAAAATGTACCTGACTATAAAAAAGAATTTGATGAATATTAGATTCATCCAAAAATAGTGTATTATATGATTTTCCAGAGACTTATAAACAAGCAAAATATATTAGTGATTTTTGTTTGGGTTTGTTTTGTTTATGCCTAAAGATAAAATATAGATTTAATCTTCAGGCATAAACATTTATCTCACACACACACACACACACACACTTCTCTTCACACTTTGGAATTAGATTTGACTCAATTCTTATTTATATTGCTACTCATGGTTCATTATTAAGCCTTTCTTCCTAAAACATCCAGCTCTGAAGTCATAACCCTGCCATAAACTCCCATTCTTTATTTTTTTAAGATTTATTTATTTATGCATACAAGAGCTGGGGTACAGGCTAGAGTCACAGGAGGTATGGGGATGTGTAAGAGGATTCACCAGAGATAGAGTGGAGAACAGAACAGGCTGATCCATTGAAACACACTGGTGAGGAGAGTAGGGTTAAGGCAGGAGAGGTCTGTTGCACCATGTGGGTTCCCTCCCTGGTGGGGGATCTAATTCACACTCTGTGCTGTGGTTACTTCACAGTGTGTCACTCAACTGGCTTTATAATTTTGTATAATCAGTATTTTCCCTAGGTATAAAGATCTGTTTCTATTTTTTCTCTCTATCTTCTATTCCTTTTTATTTTCTATTTTAAATTATATGTAATATAGTATAATATAGTATATGCATATGCTGTACCAGTAGATCTTAACATTTTTTGATCTTCCCTATACTTTTTTCTAACCCAGTTTTTTCTGTCATTTTCGTGGACTATTTTGCTCATTCCTTATGTCTGTCTTTATAGAGTGCACAGGCCAAATTTGATTTTCAAAAGCGAAAGAACAGTAATAATGCATGAAATTAATAATACATGAAAGACATTAGATTGTTAAAAATCATACAAAATATTTAACATAAAATATGTGATTGTCTTTATTGCTGATAAGATTAATAATTAAATGTGTGTACAAATTAGAATTCAGTATAAACTCCTACTAATATAATCCATTTACAAATTCATAGAAAGCACATAGCAATTTAGAGTAACTTGAATAGTCTTTAAAAAAAAGTATGCTTATACATTCCTTCAAGTTAGCACTAAAATGCTTGAAAGCAGTGTTCCTGATGGAGCAGAAAAAGCAAACACCTAAATCGTTCTTGACATGGATTGTCAAAATTTTAAGTTAGACAAAATACAAAATTCATTAACATGGGTAGCAGAAATGAACAGATTTTAGAAAATTTGAAACTGAATAAAATCAAATTGCATAATATTAATGTATGTATAGTGAGACCATACAGAATACAAACACACATATGAAAAATGTACCTACCAGTGTCTACTACATATGAGTCTTTGTGTTCATTGCCTCATTTAACCCCTGTGGTCATTCTTTAAGCTTTACAAAGGACAATATAGGCTCAGAGAGATTAAGTGGCTTCGCTAAGGGAACCTAACAAAACAACCAACTTTGCCAAGCAAGAATTTTATGTAAGAGTCTCTCATTCAAAGTAAGCCCCTTTTCTACCAAAGTATAGATTTTAAAGTTCAATGATATAACATTCTTCTTCAGATAATACTCTTAAATTTTGAAAATGGAAAGTAATCAAGAATTACCTCTGTAAAGTATTAGGAAAGTAGGAATTTTTTCACAAAGACACAAAGGATTCATTGAATAAAACCAAGAATATAACACTTATATTTTAAATGACTTAGAAACACTGTCATTATATATTGTACCAAAATTTCAATCAGGTACCATCACCAGTGTTAAATAATGAAAATTTTTGTGTATTCATACTTAAATCGAAAATGTGTGCCTGCTATCAAACATCATGGTACCTGTATTTTTTGTAAACATTTTACATTTTGTTTTAATAGTAAGAGTTTTTAAACAACGTGTACTCAATAAGTGCAAATATAAGTAAAAAATAACAGCAAGTTATTGGAACCATATTTTAATATATAGATACATATCTTAGATACATCACATTTTTCTGACACTAACAATGAAATTAATACATTGATAAGACAAAATGTCTTCACCAAAGATATTATCAAAATCTTTAGCTTGGTCACTTCTTACAAAAAACATTTTTATGTAAGCTAATTTGTAGTAGATAACAGAACTATCTGAAGAAATAGTCAATAGATTTTGGAGATCATAAAAATAATCAGATAACAGAACTATCTGAAGAAATATTCAATAGATTTTGGAGATCATAAAAATAATCAGATATTTTAGAAAGAGATTAAAGGTCTCAGCAGAGTGATTATAAGACTTAAATGTTTACCCTTGAAAAAGCAGTTTTAAAGTAGACTTTTAGCAGTAAACAATAGAGCATATACACATGTTGATCCTCGACAGTGAACACCTGAAACTTATATAGCTATATAATACATAATTTCAATGTAGTAGATGTGTGCAGATTTAAAATATTTTTTCAGAGCATACTATTTTATTTTAGGACTTTTAAAACGTGTCATGGAAAGGTTAGTTGGTTATGTATTTGTCTTTTGGGATTTATTTTCTTCCTTCACTGTTTTGTTGACATATTCATCTATAGCACTGCTCATTACTTTGATCTCTTCCCTTTCAATGCATTATAACATTCCATAGTGTGTGCACTATATTTTTATATTTTTTTCTGTTAAAAATTTGTGCTGCTTTGAAGATTCTTCTTTAAAGATGTGCAGGAGTTTCTCTTAAGTATCAAACTGACAAGTTGTAGGATAAATATGTCATATAGATTAAAATTAACTGTCACTCTTGAAATTAGAAATTGAATGGTGTAGTAGTTTTAGCACAGTCCTGCTACACTTTGAGGGAATGCAACATAAGGAAAGGAGAAACAGAATTTACTGGTGCATCTGAGTAGAGTGTGTTTTGAGATACATGGTATGTACCGCGTGTGTGTACCAGTAACACAGTGATTATGTTCTGCTATAAATTAAAGGGACATAAATATTTTATATTAGATAAATAGCAAAATTCATTAAGTGAAGTCTCTCAAGTAATAAGATGAAAGGTTGGCAGTCGAAGATTGGAGCTCCGTTTCTGTTATATCATCAGAGCTCAGCTTTGGTCTGCCGAAGGAAGTGACTGCTGCTCTCACTCTTGAATACCCTAGCCATGGGGCCCACACTTCATGTGAGAAGAACAAGGATGAAGGGTAGAAACTTCTGTGATGTTTCAGAGAAGAGGAAAGACAGAAAGTTAGAAAAAGGCAATAAGAAGGTATCTTATTACCTGAAACCCCACCCAGAATCTTTGATTTTCATCCCACAGACCTGTAGCAAATCACTAGACTGACCCATTCTTTTATAAAATTAATTTATTTATATATATTTTACATCAGGTGTAGTCCCTAAAGAATTTCCACCACCAATTCACTTGTGTACCATCACCACAGTCCCTTGTTAGACTGCCCCATTCTTTAAAAGTATAGTTATTTTATGAAGATGGACTCATTGTTACCCTAAATATTTTGAGGTTCTATAGAGAAAATGAATAGTTATTGATATAATAAGGAGCAGTGTGCCACAGGATACAGAAAAAAAACTATATATATATACATATACATATAAATATACAAACAGACCAGTTCTCTCATAGACATAGAAGTGTCCCTATATTTAGAATAACAAAGTAAAAAAAGAAGAAGAAAATAAACCTTACCTTCTAGAAGTCCAAATTTGCTTTTGAAAAATGAAAAGATACCAAAAGAAGGTAAATGACATTCTTAACTTCATAAGATTATTGGTGATGATCTCTTGAGCTAACATTTTTTGATTGTTGGGCAATTTTATTTCTGTTTCCCCATATAAATTTTTCTCTCTCTTCTTGAGGGTGATCACAAGAGGATCATCATAGAGACCAGATTACATTCTCAAGCTACAAAGTTAAGGAATGTGTTAAAAAGGGAACTATTTACCAAGTTGTAAGTGGAATATCTGGGACCATAAGGGTACCCAAAGATGGTAATCACAGAATTGTCACCAACTCTAAATCCCTGAAAAAGGAAGTCTTATTGATTGGGCTGCAGCAACAAATGTAATACCTTTATTAGAAACACAGTCACATCATTCTTTATGAAATGGAAGCCCAAGATAGGAGTGCATTTTCCTTTCTTTTGATCATCTGTCAGGTTTCCTCATTCAATGAATCCAACTGAATTTGGAATCAAAGGAGTCTGTTAGTGTAATTCATATGTGTCATTTTCTTGAGCAAATAGGGTAGAAGGTTGAAAGACAGATAAAGGACAAATTTCTAGCATGGTGGTTTATTGGAGTCTCTAATAGTAGCCCTCTTACTTATATATGAGAGGACATACAGCTTTAGGTTACTCTGGCATCATAATTATCAACTTGTCTTTGGGTTTGTCATCAGCATGCTGCTATTTGCTTCTTTCTCATTTGCCATGATTTGAGAGTATTGGACTTTTCTGTATGTGATTATATTTTTTATCCGAACTACCTCCCATCAGTTTCTTCTAAGTGCTAAGTAAATAGTCACTTTGAAAATTATTCCTGTGGTTCTATGAAACTCTCTCATTCTAGTAGTTATGTTAAAGTTTCAAGACATGAGAAAAAAGCTCATACTTTTAGATTTGTTTAACAAAGGCAATTTTCTTAGTATCATACTATATACAGATTCTGATCTGCCCCAAATGGGGAGCAAGAGTTTTGCTACTTTTTCTTTAAGCAGACCTAGACTGACACAATATTATGTTCATCCTAAGTTTCCGAAAGGTCTAAGAAGATAGTCCATAAAAGCACTAAGTCCTTCGCCATTGGTTCTTCCTGAAGCAAAGGGATACTTACACAGAAAGTCCTCAACAGCACCGTTCTTTTTTATCTCCGAGTATTCTGTGATGAAGACAAGTTACTCTATATAATTGTGCAGTTTATATTCTGGTAATACTGCTCGGTTATGTTATGCCAATGACACAAAGAATTAGACATAAATCTCCAAATTAACATGAAGTACTTTTATAGAGAGGCATTAGAACTTTCTACAGGCCAAACGGGTTGATTTATACCTTCTACCAAAAGAAGTAATTCCCAGATGGCTTATATCCTTAAGCATAGTGTATGTTTCCATTTCCACAATTGTATTTGTTTTCTATTCCAACAACTGTGTTAATTTTATGACCCAGCTGTTGACTATTATATTGATTTAACAGCATCAAATTCTAACTGGAAATTTACTATTATTTTCCTCATGGACTTGCCAGCCTAAACACATGATCTTTTTCCTACCATAATATCTATCATTTAGAAAAGTTCAGATTGCTTGGTTTTGAAAGTTACATGTAAGACAATATTAAATAGATTTAGAGATCCATTAAATAAATTTGAAATCCCATGCTATCAGCATTATTCTGTAGTGCAGATGAACTCTGATAGGTGAATGCCCTCATTTTATGTATTCATATATAACATTTATTTAACATATGCATATACATTAACATGAATAGAGGTATGCATAATGGGAAAACATGTTTAATCTTTCTGTTTGTATATGTTTAATATATTTTAATTAATGTATTATCTCAACTTTATTGCTTACATTTCAACACAACATTATAATCCCTTCTATCATTCTAAATAAGATAAAATTGAAAGAAAAATTTTAAAAATGCTTTTTTTTTTTGTTAGTCACAAAATCAATCCACAGATCTCTGTTGGCCTTCCCACCCCATGTGTGTAATTCACAAGAAACAAGAGTTTGGACGTACCTGCTTTTCTGTATTCAAATTTGTGTGGTAATAATTTCATATGCCATTCTAATAGGAGGCATTCCATGCTGTCCCCAAATTTCTCAACCTTGCTTTGTAAAAGCTTGTAACTCAGTATTTTTCGAATTTCTACTTTTTTTCCATCTCAGTACTTGCCCTGTGGTCTAAATGAGATTTTGAAATTGACCTGACAGTTGTTGTTCCTATTGCTTTTGGTTTCTTTTCTGGGAGGTGTTTTGAGGATTGAAATTTTCCACCATTAAATCATACACCTTAAGCGTGACCTTGATATTTTTCCCTCTGCACTAATGAGACCCTGGGTAGCTCTTATTTAAGGAAATTACTTATGTCTACTTGGCCAAATTAAATTGATCATAAGTAATCTGTGAGTAACCTGTTGTTTTATTTATATTCATAGTTCATCTATAAGGACTTGAGAAAATTTCTTTGTTTGGGGTGTCATGATTTAAAAAACAACACTGTATTCTTGCTGGTCACCTGTTGGAGACAATCACCTTGGATTTATTTTTGCAGTGAAACTGTATGTAATAGATCACTTTCTCTGCAATAGCTCTAATATGACAAACAGCAGTTTAAAGGTCAAATACTGTTAGACCTAGTAAAAGCAAACTATAATTTCACCCCCAGTTCGGACCTTGATCTAGCCTAGTACGAAGTACTGATAAAAATATTTTCCCTGATAATGGCTATAATTTTTCCCATATAATAATGTTACAGAAAATCATATTGACATAACTGGCAGAAAAGTAAATTATTGGTACAAATTGTTTAATACTGAATTATAAATAGCCAATTAATTCAGGCCATCATCAAAAATTGGTAATCCACTAATATTTAATGACAACACATTATATGTCTAATTCTGCACTAAGGGAAAACCACATCTGAATATTCTTATTACCTACAAAGTTTTGAGTCCTCCACAGTGTCAAACTAGTTCAAGTAGCTGGCAAAGCACCTCAGATTTTAGCACATTTAAATGTGTTCTTTGCTATTTGGTCCATATATTAAGAATGATTCTAGAAAGCCCAGGAAATTTTCAGATTAAGCAGCAGAAAACATTTGCATTGCCTTTATCTTTTTTAATTTGCTTGGGAATTGTAAAGGAAATAATAAAATTCAGTTTCCCCTATTTACCAAAGATATATGGCTTTTTTTTTTTTTAAGATTTATTTATTTATGCGTACAAGCACTGGGGTACAGGCCAGAGGTGTGGGGGGTGAGAGGATTCACCACAGAGAGCGGGAGC
>JAGFMF010011783.1:343531-360940 GCA_019455555.1 Galemys pyrenaicus | reverse complement strand
GCCATGTGGGTCCCCTCCCTGGCCGGCAGCAGGGATCGAACTCGTGCTGCAGTGGCTGCGATTTGCTTCGTAGTGCGTTGCTTAACCCACTGCGCCACCAGGGAGGCCCTAGATGTGTTCTTTAAAGTTGGTCTGCCAATATGTAGCACACGTGGCATTCTGTCTGATTAAGATGTTATAGATCAGTCTTACAGATATTGCAGGAAGCAATGTGTTGCTTTCAGGAAACATTTATTATGTTTCATATCCAAAGTGGTCAGAACTATGGGAGGTGTTGGCTTTAGGTGATATTAGAACTGGAAACAAATAAGAATTCTACCAAAGGACTTAGGGAAGCTTCATTTCTGGTAACATTTACCTTCATGTGTTATTTTTATCACAGAGGCAGAATAGACTCCTTCTTTCCTAAAAGTAAAACAGCCTTAGTTTTCTTCTCCATGCCATAAGTAAGTCGTGAAAACATTCATATTAGTGTGATTTCAAATGAAATCCTCTGTAGTTAAATGGGATATTACCTTTGGATTATAACAATGCTATAGTTGAAAATGAGGTAGTGACCTATTTTTGTTCTGATTTTAAAGAATTGAAAGGAACATATCAGAAATAGGAATTAAGTCTGAACAATCATATTCCTTGTCTTGTAAACTGGTAGAATCAGAATCTGGAGAGACAGAAATAAGAGAAAATAAAACAGATTGTTTCTAATTATTTTATGTGTGTGTTATAGTTTGTAATGGGTTTCCAAACCATTTGTATATACCTGTTAGTATATACCTGTTAGTATATACCTGAATTCAAGGATATGCCTGAGTAGAGATAACCTCAGTCTTGAAAAGAACTCTCTCTTTCTCTCCTTTCCTCTCTCTCTACAACTCCTTCCTTCCCTTCATCTCATGCATACACTCACATACTCACACTCAATGTAATATAATCAAAGAATTGACTTATTAGATACATCGGAGACTCTGGGGATTTAACTTTCTTAAATTTTAGTAAAAAGGGTATTTGATTTGATTCCATTGATCCAGCAATTGCATTTTGCCTCTCTAAATTATTTTTGGTATTTGAATTTTCTGTGTAGTTGTGCTTAAGATCAAGGAGTCTACACATTATAAAACTTACATTTGGTTAAGGCTTATGTGGATTTAGAAGTGAAAACAGAATATACTCTCAGAGTAGTAACTGACACAGACTCCTTACATACTGAGAATACACTGAGTACATATCATAGAATAAAAACATTTAGTTGGAAGTTAGGCTTCTAAAAATAACTGTTAGTGCTCAATACTTTCTGTTTTTTACACAATATTATAGGGTAGAGCATTTCCTATGCCTGTCTTATTAAATTGTATAATCAATATGGCAAGTTCTAGTGTTACTTGTAATTGAAGGCTTTATTTGCTTGTGTGCAATTTAAGATCATGCCTTTAGAATTAAGTAATATATACTATTTTTGATTTGTGTGTTTACTTCACTGAAAATGAAAAGAATGACTATTAAGGGTGTTTTATTTTCTAAAGTAACACAACAGTCATTTTTTTGTTGTTGTTGAGATAGCATTAGTTATAATACTGTATAGGTTTTGGATGCACAATCTCTCATCTCAGCATCTATACATGTCGTGTTATGCCCACCACTAAATACCTAGTCACCACCCACTACCAGTCAACTCCCTCTACCTATTTACCGATTCCCTCCCACCCCACCCTGTAACCACCATTTTGTTTAGACTCTCATGATTTGTTTTTTGTTTGTTTCTTTCTTTAGTTACTTTTTCCCCCCTTTATATTCCACTAGTGAGTAAAATCAGAAGGTATTTGTTTTTCTCCTTCCAACTTATTTTACTTACCTAAATCCACTCAAAACTCCACTATCAGTGACAATATTTTACCTTTTTTATGACTGAGTAGTTTTCCATTATGTATATATACCATATCTTCTTAATCCATTTATCAATTGTCTTTGGACAATTTTAAGTTTTAACTTAAAATGCACTGTATTTGGATTTCCCTGATGGTGCAAAGGATTATGTGTCAGCACTATGAAGCTATCCACATGGCTATTCCTAGCGAGGGAGCTAACCCATATGGTGAGACCTCTCTTGTCTCACCCACTGCTCCCTCAGCAGTGTATTTCAGTAGATCTGCCTGTTCTGCTCCCCCCTCTATTGTTGGTGAATTCTCACTGCCCCTGCCTCTGGCCTGTACCCCAGCTCTTGTATGCATAAATAAATTAAATAAATAAAAACAAAAATGCACTGTATCTGCAATTAGCATGTAAGAGAGCCAGTGTAGAGATAAGGCTTTTTACCATAAGACTATAGCCAAGTTAAAGAAACTCTGAACTTGTATGTCATCAGTAAGTGAAGATAATGAAAACTATTCAAGCTACCATAAAGTTGTTGTGATAATCTCCATTTGAATAAGATTATTATTTTATAATAAGTGTTTATAAGTTTATAATAAGTGTTCTATATAACTCATACTCAGTGTTTTCATAGTAGTGTTGCTAGGCTACTATTAATGATTATGCAATGTATAATGGATATAATATAAACATGGGAACATGAAGGTTTCCTTTAAGTTCTTACGAGTTAGACGAGCCCTTAAGCAAGTAATTTAATATTACTTTAAGATACTTTCTTCTTTTCATATGAGATTAACATTGTATAGTACAGTTTTATTTATCCATGGATATATTTGTTAATTTACTTCTGTGTTTTTGTCTTATAATCATGGAGATTCTGAGGCTCAATTTATTCATTTAAAGGTTAAACTAAAATTTTGCCCATATCTTGTACAATACCAACTTTCTGTAATTCTGTGAATAAATGTAAGACTGTTAAAGGGAAGAAAACTGTTTAATGGGTTGACTCTTTTATTATACATCAGTATCCCTTCGTGCCTCTGGTAGTGGGAACCCTAAAACAATAGGAAGTCTAAATAGGAAGGAAAAGGCAGTGAAGTTTATTTAAAATAGCATCAAATTTACCTGGCTATATGAAATGTTGAGTGGAAAATCTACCCTTGGTAAGGTAGCATTTCAAAATCTATAAGTGGTGAGAGCAAAACTAACTTTTATAACAATGTAAAAGCTCTTTTTAATATCAGCATAAATGACCAACATAAGTAACTGAATTACTAAGAAAGCTTTTAGTCACCTTACTCTTTGCTTCCTTCTCTGGTTTAGTTTTCTGTATTTTTGTTATTCCTATCTTTGAATACTAGATTTTAATAACATTCTTCATGATTTATGTATTTGTAAAGAGATTCGAATTGTACCTGGCAGAAGAAAGTAATATAAACATGTTTGTTAAATTAAAACAAACAGATGGAGCAACACTATTAATAAATTGAGACCCTCATTTTGAGAACTATATTAAGTGGCAAGCACTAAACGTCTTATTATGTGTCAGTTCTTTTATATGTATAGTCATTTTATGTGTCAGCTTTTTATATAAATCCTCTCATTTAGTCTTCATAAAAAGTACAAATTATTTTTGCATTATCCCATCTGTTATACAAATTCACAATATGTAAATTAGAAAGTAAATGTAACACCTTTGTTTTAATATAGTAAAACAAACATTTGTATAATGAAATCACATTTATTTTATGATCTAGCCATTAACAATTCCTCACAAGAACTACACTGAAGCTCAAAAATGTTTGTAACTCTTCTGCCTCTGACTCAAGTGACTACATTCTTTAAGAACAAGAGGTTGAGCCTAGTAAAATGGACTATAGATCTCCATTTTCAATTAAATTTTGTGTTAATCTTAGTTTACGGCAATACCATATGCTAAAATCTCTAGTTATCAGACTGAAACAACTTAAGAATACCATCAAATGGAACTGAAAGGGATTATTCTCAGCGAAGTAAGTCAGAAGGCAAAAGAAAAGTACCAGATGGTTCTTCCCCTAGGAGGAATATAAGGGAACCAAATAAGGATCAAGGAAAGGAATAAGAACAACAACAATAATAATAATAACCACAATAAAGACACAAAAACCAAAAATGAAAAGAAAGGACAAATTGGGGACACTTGCTGGGGAGGGAAGAGGGAGAGGGTTGAGGGCAGACAGGAGCATGGGGACTGAGGTGATGGTGCACTGGTGAGATGGTGATGGGGAATACATGAGGATTACAACTGATGTCAAACATATATATATATAAATTAAAAATTGTTAATAATAAAAATGATAAATGAGAGTCATTTATAGAAACATGGATGGAACTAGAAGGAATTATACTCAGTAAAATAAGTCAGAAGACAGGAAAAAATATCGGATGCCTTCACTCTTAGGAGGAACTAAAAAAAAATAATGAGAGCTCAAGGTAAAGAACAATTACAGGCAAAAACAAACACAACAAAAAAACAAAAGAACTAAGACAAACCAAAGGGATCATTTGGGGTGGGGGTGATGGAGACAGGGATGAGGGCAGAATGAGCACAAAGGACTGATGTGATGGTGCACGGGTGATATGGTGATGGGGAATACATGGTGGTGGGAATTCCCTGGGGACTACAAATGATGTCAAATATAATTAAATCTAAAAAAAAAAAAAAAACTTACAAAAATAATACCATCAAAAGGGATGATCTATTAATTTGAAGTTCATCAGTGAAGCACTGCTTTACCTTAAACCCATCTGATTGATTTAGAAGTTAATTTAAATAATAGCAGTTGGAAAATATGGTTTCATTGCTTATTTCTCTCTGGCCAGGTGCTGAGCGAAAGCAAACAGCATCAATCTTTCATATTAAACCTGTGTCATCTGCCACTTCCATACACTGTATAGGATTGGTGTCTGACAAGAATTTCCTTCTAGAAGATTATGCATTTTAGATACTAGAGTATGTTGTTCATTCCAGACTTTAGGGATGGAGAAAATGAGGAGGGCCCTTTGAAAGTTCTTGGCCAATAGGAAATTATAAAAGTTAAGTGTGGCTGTCTGACTAAACCATCTTTATTGACTGCATATTTTCCAGATAGTTTTCCTCCATAGATTTTCTAGAGGTAAAATCTGATATAATTGTTAGTCTGAATTCCTTTAGGGTCTATAGGACCTCCTTTACTGGATGAGATAAAAATATATACCTTAAAGTATTTCTGCACTGCAGTTATGTTCTTAAAATGTTTGAAGACCCTGCTTTATAATGATTTGTGAAATAAATGACTATGGTCTTTGGAATTGAGAAGATTTATATTAGTTCAGAAAGACCTGTGTTTGAATTCCAGTTTGACACCTACAAGGATGTGATGTTAAGAAAATGTATTAATTTTTCTAAGTTTTGCATTCCCTACCTGTGATAACAATATCAGGTTTCAAAAATGTTATGAGGAACAATGAGATGATGTAATAGTGTGTTCCATTATTCCTTTAAATTTTTGCACATATAAATAAAATATACTTACTATCATTTATGCATGTAAAATATATTTCCTTGTACACATTATACCTAATACAGGTATTTTGCTTGAAAAGTTTATTATAATAGAAAAATCACTTAAAATCTTGAATATCTGTTCTATTAGAAATGTTCATGAAAACATAAAAATGACTTAACACACAAATAATATTAAAAATAATTTATCAATTTGTCTAATTTTTATTGTAATTTAATGTACCAATATTAAAATAACTATGAGAAATATAGCCATTATATAAAACATTGCTAAATTTTAATTCTTAAAACTACATATTGCAAATATTATGTGTTATCATCATTATTGCAGCAGTAAATAGTACACTTGGAGCTGAAGGAATTAATTGACCAGGGAACCATTATAGAGCAGGTCTCAAAATAACCAAACATCTTTCATTTTATGGTAACAACATTTTAGTTATACAGTAAATTCATGTTTTATTGTTAAAAACTATTTTATTCTATTCTTCTGCAAAAAGTTTATGAAACTCTCCTTATGTAAAAAGTTTATGAAAGAGGTAGAAATGTTTGCATGTAGATCATAACACTACAGATAAGAAAAATAATACATTTCTCCATCATTATTTCTACATTTCTAAAAAATAAATAATTGTAACTCTAATTTTAAAAAGTATCATCAATATAATTAATGGCATTTATTTGAAGGTATTGCTACTGAGAATAAAAATATATTTTCCAAGAGTGCAAGAGTTCGTCATGTGGACTGGGAGGAAAATAATTCATTACTTCTTAATACACTTATATTAATATATATGAGCTATTGCTCTATAACAATAAAAGCCAACAAAAGTGCAGTGTTGGATGTTATGTCCCTTCATGCTGTGGAGTTAATATTTGCTTTGCACAATACTGTCCCATGGGAGAAATGCTATATCATAAGTGTTTGTTTTTTAGGAAATATTATTTTCCTTTACTATCTCATTTTTTTAAAAGATTTATTTATTTATGCATACAAGCACTGGGGTACCTGCCAGAGGTGTGGGATGGTGAGAGAATCCACCAGACGGAGCAGGATGCAGAACAGGCAGATTGACAGAAACACACTGCTGAGGGGAGCAGCGGGCGAGGCAGGAGAGGTCTGCTATACCATGCAGGGATTGAACTAGTGCTGCAGTGACTGCGGTTTGCTTCATAGTGTGTTGCTTAACCCACTGCGCCACCAGGGCAGACCCAGATTATCTCATTTTGACTTAACCCCCAACCTCACTGGCAGTCATTTCCCCAAGTTTCCTTAGGAATTGCTTGTATATATATTCTTACTAAGTAATTCAGTTTAGGATGACTTCCTTGAATGTATCCTCATTTGTCTTCTCACTGACATCATCACTATAGTCTGTAACAAAAAGTCACAAATAATCATTTGACCGAAATAGTGACCTCCTTATGGGTGTTTCTTAAATGTTTCTGATTTTAACAACTACATGAATCTGTTAATTCTAGGAAACATATTTCAAAGAACAAAAAATGTGAAATTAACCTTTAAAAACAGTGATAGTTCTATTTCAATCACTTACACTCTGAAGCTTACTCTCACAATCTATTCATGTTTATCATACTTCAGCAGTGTGAAACTGGAGAGCAACTGTTACCCTACTGTTCTCTCATATACAGATAAAGTAAAATCATGTCAATATTTAAGTGAGCACTCATTTTTTAAAATTGATTTTGCATGTTGTATTTTCTGTGACTTTAGGTAAATTATGTTCTACTATATTCCTTGTCCTAGGAATTTCTTAATGCAAATTTCTATCTGGCATTCATATCAATGATAAGTTTATTCTACTTTGAAGAAATAAATTGGACACACTAATCAAAAATTGGTAATCTAGATCTGCAGAGCTCATTCCTCACTTGGCATGCTTATTGCACTGCTTTGTTATCATTCTGAATTTTTAATATTTTTGCAGTTTCTGTGTATATTTCTGAGTCTTTAATTTCTATATTATGTTTGGCTACAATTTTACCCACTTAACCTATTTATACTGTTATGTGCTTTCAGATGATTAAAGATTTAATTCAGATATTCAATAATGAATTTCAGTTTGTGGGAAAATAATGAACTTGGGGGCAGTGCCAATATATAGTATGTTACAAAAACGGCAAAGTTTGAGTTTTAATGTCCTTTATGTGGTGGTCTAGACAGTCAAGTAAACGTTCCTCCTTTTCTTTTTTCGTTTAACCATAGCCCTGCACCTTAACCCCAAATAAAGCACTAATACATATATAATATCAAACCAAATGTCTAGAAAGTATTCTAACTTAGAGAAAGCTCAAAATACATTATTTCTATATAAAAACTCCCAGTTGGAATAAGCTATTTTACTTAGATATGTTCCTGGTAATTAGTATCAATACATTTTCTTCAAAAAAATTATTATTTCAGTGAAACCTCAGTGAAGCAGTGAATTAAATGAGTGAACACTTTGAGGAATAAAACATTAATTATTAGGAGCAATTTGTTGGTAAATCATTAAAATAAAAGCAAAGTTAAGGTATTAAATCTGAACTTAATCTGTTTACTTCCAACATGATTCAAATTATATGTTTATTATATGTATTGCATATTTTTTGATTATTGGTAAAGCACTTTGAGTATATAGTCTTAATTTTTATACTACCTGCATAGTATAACAATATTATAGTAAAATAATATATATAAGATACAGAACTCGTTCAACTAAATGGGATAGTTATTTGTCAGCACACACAGTTCCAGGATTATGAGTTTATGATTTGGACTTTTGAATTGTGTGTGTATGTAAATTTGGAAAATCCTATTAAAGCATGAACAAACTACTCACATACATTCAATATATTTTTAATTGACTTAATTGTTTTTGATTCTATAAGGGTTGATATGACAGTGGCATTAAGGTTTCATGTGTGTGTGACCTTCCAGTTACACAGGGACCCACTTTAAGTAGGAACTGTGCTTGGTTTGATGCTTTACTGCTGCTGTCTTAAAATTCTTAATAATTTTATCTCTGAATTTGTGTTTGGTAGGTGAAGTCCACTGGGACAATGGCGCATGAACTTGAGAGGCAGGGCAGCAGCTGTGCATACACAGGTTCAGGCCTGCAGGCACAGCAGGTAGCACAGAAGCCAAGCTGTTGGCCTGGCACCAAGTCACATACTCATGTCTCAGCAGTCTGAGAGGTTGTGTGTCCCCAATGTGGCCAATCAGAAGTGGGTGCAGATTAACAGTGGCAACAAAAGCAGCAGCTCTGGGAGATAAGTCTGAGGCTTTGCCAGCAGGGCAGAGATAAGACTCATGATGAGAGACAAGCTGCCCATCAGTCCCATGAGCCCATCCCCACAGTATCTACACAAACATCAAATCTCCTGCCTTAGTTCTAAGACAATGGAGGTCAAGCAGTAAACTTTGTCTATAAATTATTACAAAAAGGTGTGCACATGAACATGTCAATAAAGCATAACTGGGAGTTTTAGAACTATTCATACATAATTCAAAATGTCTAGTTTTGAAAACTACTGCAAAATTTCAAACAAATTAGTGGTAAACTTAGAAACCTTAGTTAAATGCAAAGATCATCACATTGATGGAAAACATCACTATTTTCACATAAAACTTTCAATGAACCCATTAGTAGTAAGGAAGTTAATTTTTAAAATAAAATTTCCTACACAGTAAATAAAAATACAAGGACAGAATGCACAAGCAGAAATTTGGGCTTATATACATATAAACCATTAAATTACTTTTGTTTTCTTACATGACCTTAACAAGTTATGGAGGAAATACAAAATACAGAAATATCTGTGCACTAATTACAGTTAACAATACTTTAACCAATATAAAGGCAGTATAAAATATCTTTGTTATGACAGATTGTTCTGTTTCTTAACTGGGGTGCTAAATATATAAACCAAAGTGATAAAGTGACATTGAGCTAAAAATACACACAAATCAGTACATATAAAGCACTGAAACATAAATAAGTTCAGTAGATTGAATCCATGTCAGTTTCTTGGTTGTGAAATTGAACTGTAGTCTGGAAGATATTACATTTTGTAGGAAACTAGGTAAGGGCTAGTGCTCATTTTCTAGTTTGCCTGTTAACCTACAATTATCTCAAAAATAAAAACTTTAAATTTTATTGAAAGGTAAATAAAAATTTATCAAACAGCCTGTTTTTATAGACTAGAACTTGGAGTAAAATGTTGAAGAGACATTAGAATTTGTATCTAATAACTAATGTCAGAATTTATTTTTCATTCAGAATGTTTGCCAATATATCATTTTACTTGCTTTATTTTATTATTTTATAAAATACTGACAAGATCTATCAATCATCAACCCTGGCATTTGAATTCTAATCTGTGTTAGACTTAGCGAGGACTTCAAGGAAGCCTCTCCATTTATCAGGCTTATATTTCCAAAATATGATTACTTTTCACTTTAGAAATATAGAATTATAGACTGTGTATTACATCAGTTTATATTTTAAAACTACACATATCATAGTCTTGATAAAAATCCCCTTACTTTGGACCATGTACCTCACCACACCATCTGCATCATTTCCCAACTTCAAAATGTATTAGTAGAGAATGAGTACATTTTCTGGAAACCTTAAAATGAGCACATCACATTCGTTCTTGGCATCTTTATGTGAACACCATTGTCCCAAAAGAAATCTTAGTTTTAAAAACAAAAACACAATTACCATGTTTCCACTAATGCATGGGAGATAATGAAACAAAGTAAATGAGCAACAACAAAAAAGCGAAATCAAAACCTTAGATTCTGCCAGCATAATGATGGTTACCATTGGTGAAAAGGGGTGAGGTAGCGGTAGCGGTGGATAAAACAGGTGGTGTGTGGAAACTAGCTTTTGTGGTTGATTATGTTGTTGAACTATGTAGTCCTGTACACCTGAAACCTAGTTAGGTGTAAGCCAATGTTACTTCAAATAAAAATTTATAACTAAAAACACCACAGCTAAAACTGACTAGGAATGTATATTTCAACAGTAGATTTTCTATTTCATTGTACTAGGCAGGTTTTAAAGAACATCAAGTCATTGATTTAGCAATGAGGGAGACATATATGTGTCAATGCTCCATTGCAAGGGGGGTTTTCCATATTCACTATTCCATAGTGCTTTTGTGTACAGGTCATAACCTTTTTTATATGACTCAGTTCATTTTCTTTATCTCTCTGTTCCAGAATGATTCATGGGGAAAGCAGTATTCATATGCACTTTTCAAAGCCATGAGTCACATGTTGTGCATAGGATACGGCGCCCAGGCTCCTGTGAGCATGTCTGATCTCTGGATTACCATGCTGAGCATGATCGTCGGGGCCACCTGCTATGCCATGTTTGTTGGCCATGCCACAGCTTTGATCCAGTCCTTGGATTCCTCAAGACGGCAATATCAAGAGAAGGTGAATTTTTATCTCTAATAACTCCAAACAGGTAGCTTGTAAATTGAATTAATAGTGTTCAAGGTAACTAAACATTCCCGTCTATCATAAATATGAGATTAAAGGCTTACAGCAGGAAAATACAATCTGCTTTGATATTTTAAGATTTCTTCAGTATAGTCCTCATAGCTTTTATTTATTTCTAGCTTTTTTCCTTGACTACTTTTTTTAAAAAACTGAGTTTGTCTTCATATTAAAAAAAGAAGTTAAATGTTTCAAAAAAGTAGGAAAATGATTTAAGGTGCTATCAATAGTTCATGTTCTAGCATATTTCAATAGTTAAAATAGTATAAACTTTTCTCTAATATATGTTAGAAAAATAAATTAGCTGATTAAATGGGAACAGGAAATCATTGCACATGTCCCTTCGTATATCTGTGCATGTTATAATCATAATTTATATCAAAATCCATATGCTTAGTTGAACATATGTTGCCCTTATATCTGGATAAATCGCCATACCCTCCAGTCTTAAAAATGTATATTAACAGCTGCTATCATGCATTCTTATGCACAATGTATCAATTAACATAATTGCTGCTGGAAACTTTTCTCAAAAGAAAAAGGTAAATATATGCAATGATATATTCATTCAATTTACTTCATGTGCTGATTTACTTTGGCTGGGATTAGATCTTGAATAATAGACACAATAATTGACCAAATGCCAGTATCTATTCACAAACAGAGTAAGTTTGTAGGAGAAATTATATTGTGGAGATCTGTTGAATATGAAAAAATAAATGGCATATGCCTTACCAAAGAACATTTCTAAAAGTCATGGTTAAAATGGTTCTCAACTACTTCTCCTGGAGAGCGCTAACAACTTAGACTCATAAGTGTCCTCAAAACAGCCAAGATTGTTTCAGTTGTTGCTTTATTTACAGAAGTTTTCAATATTATAATCACACAATAGGAGTAGGAAACCTCGATACTTTACTTCCTTTGAATGTAATTAGACGGTCACCAACTCTTATACTGTGCAAGTTGTTTTTTTATTACTGAAGTAATGGGAAGATGAATCACCAAAATTGTTTCGAAGGTTCATTTTAAAATAAGGTTTCCAATTAAACTGAAAACAAAAACATAGTGAGAAAGAATACACTTTATATGTTGGCGACTTTGACTGAAAATTGAACAGTAAGGAATTTGGTAAATTTATGGAGATTTGAGGGAAGACTACAATACTTTATATGTTTCTATCGGCTTCTTTATGCTTTCAGTTGATATTGTTTTAATTTTAAAAAGGGATCTTTTCACACTTTGGTTTTATCTGCATCATTGCCACATATTTCTTAAAAACAAACCAACAAAACTCCAATTTTCAGGATAGCATTTTGTAAGCACTATATTGCATGTTCAGTGAATTCATAATTTTGTGATTTTAGATCTGCTATATAAGCCAGATTTAACTTGGAAACCAATTTATCCAACTATTTTATTATAGACATTTTAAGCAAAGATGTTATGATGTTTGTCACGTGTTTCCAAGGTTTTCATCTTCGGAATGCTGAAGAGAAGAAAACTGGGGTAATCCTCTGTTACATTCTAATACTTGGAAAAATTTAATCAGAAAAACCTGATTAGAAAAACTTTTTTGTTTGTTTCTGAAAGGAGATCTGAAAAATTTGGTTCTAGAATACTTTGTTCATTTTCTAGTGATCACAATTTACAAGTCTTAAAGGCATAGGCTATTTATTTAAAGAATTTACCTTTATGAGCAACATATGTGTGATTTTCAATTAGTCTTAGAATGGCTGTACTTTATATGATTTGCAGGTTCTTATGACTGTCCACTTTGATGTTTTTGCTTAATTGCTACTTTTTAAGGTCAAACTCTCTTAACATAAAATTCACCATTAACTATTATAAAGTATACAATTCATTGGCATTTAGTCTATTCAGATTATTGCACAACTACCACATCTATCTAATTCTAAGAGATATTCATCTCCCCCTAATTAAACCCTTTACCAGTAAGTAGTCATTCAGAATTTCTCCTTCCCCTCAGCCCCAAGGCAACTACCAGTCTGCTTCCTGTGAATGACTGTTTCATATAAATGCAACCATACAATATTTTAACATTTTAATATTTTCAAAGTTCATATAATATTACATATCAGTGTGTCATTCCTTTTTGTGGTTGATTAATATTCATTGTATGGGTATAAAACATTCTTTTATCCTTTCATCAGCTGGACATTTGTGTTGTTTCCACCTCTAGCTATTGTGAATAGAGCTGCTTATTAGCATTTGTATACAAGTATTTGAATACATGATTTCATTTCTTTTAGGTATATACCTAGGAATTGAATTGATAGGCCATATAATAATTTTATATGTAACTTTTTGAGGAACTGCTTAATTATTTTTGTAGCTTTGTTTTGTCTTTGAGTGTATTGGAATCATCTTCCATGAATGCCTGAAAATTAATATGATATTATCTTCACTGCCATATACCCATATTTTTGATGTGAAAAAAGTGAGTTGTGTTACTTTTTATAGTGGTCATTCAGATATATATGTATTCAAGACCCTAAGCTGGCTGTAGAATTCACTCCAAAACATATCACTTTATTATCTCTCCATACTCATATTGTTTCATTTACGTGTCTATTTTGATCCAGTCTACTCTGCAGCAAGTCATGCATTGCACTGGTTTAGTTTGGAATCCCAGGTAATTTAATATTTTTTTTTTCTTTTCTAGTAAACATTTGTTCAGTTTGTATCTCCCAACCTAGGTGTTTCTGTCATCTCAAGCAGTAGTATAAATTCTTCTGATTTAAGGTCCTTATTTGTATAATATGCCAATAATAATGTTCTTACAGGGCCATAGTATCATCATCATCATTATCATTTTCATTTTATCATTTTCTCTTTTGAACAAAAAACAATATTTAATGGTCTTTATATTGTAATATTGCAGATTAAACTTTGACCTGAGTCCTAATATATTTTGCTGACTTCATGGACTATCATGGGCTATATTCTGTCACATTTCAGGCAGCTACATTTTCCCCTTCTCTCAGATATAGAAGCTTGACAGTGTGAGAAGGGTATTTAAAGTGTGCATTTCTCACTGGATGTTCTGCTCTAGGTTAGCAGCAAGATGAATAGTTTCCATAACTGGTATATTAAACAAGTTCAGTTTCGAAATAATCAAGAACAATTACACATCTTTGTCTTCATATATTACTTGAACTTTATTTAGTGTGAGGTTCATCTTCTCTTATTAAATTAAATATTTCCCTCTTCACCCAGGGCTTTTAGGGATGGAAGCTGGGAGTGAGGAACATAGTCTTGCTCTTTAAGTGCTCTTCTCTATCTTACCATAAAACTACCTAGTGCTGTTATTTGTAATCAAGGTAGAAAACGAGGTAGAAACAGGGAAGAAAGGGAAAGGAATAGGAAGCTTTAATATACTTGTTAGATGCATTAAGCTAGTGTCATTCAGTGGGTTTGGCAGAAGATTAAAGCTAGCATGCCCTTTGTGTGATTCTTTAGATGCTTTAGGAAAGCCTCATTAAGTCCCTCTTTTGCACTTTGCTAGATGAAGCCATGACAATCTAGCAGTTAGCTACAGTCACTCGTTGCTGAGGACTCCATCCTATGCCACGAACTGCTCTTAGATAAGACCCAAGGTGTGATGTTGGCCCTGCTGTAGGACTCATATCTGGTCCCCAGAGAAGCATTCCTGCATCTCTCTGAGCACTCCCCTACTCCTCTACCGAAATAATGTAGAGTCTACATCTAGCCGTCTTCGATTCCTCAGCAGGATTAAAACCTAGGGTCCACAGACTATTCACATGTTCCCATGTACAATACAGACCTTAGACTCATGTCTTCCAACTATGTGAAATTGGAAATAATTCCAAGTAGTCTTCCTGATGCTCTCCCCACAGGCCACTGTGGTGTTCCTAACCTGTATCAAGGGGACTGGAAGAGGGGCTGACAAGAGCAGCCACTCTCTCTAGGTAAAAAGGGCTCACTAATCCCATCAAGAAAATTCTCAATCTACCTTCTGACCTTTGTAGAGATTCCATGAGACTGAGACCTTGGATCACTGTTCATAGTTGTAAATCCTTACATGATAGAGCCTTTTATACAACCAATATTCTGATATTGCAGGATAGCAGCTCAGTGAACATGGGGAACAAAGAGTAAATCCTAATCTAGCAGCCTTTTAGACTTTTCTTTATCTCAGTTCTTCTCAAAGCCCCTTTCCACAGATAATATCCATAAGCCAAGCATACACACATGTTTAATTTTATATTTAATCATATGTAACTTCTCTTTCTCAATATATTATATATGTATATAGCTCCCTGCTCAAATAAGTTTGGAAATGTTGTTTGAAACAGTGTATTGGAGATTTTTGGTTTTGTTTTTTAGTTTTTGTTATAAATCAGTGTTCCCTGAACATTTTAACATGCTGTCTCTGCCCTCCAGACCAAGCCCCCATGTATATTTAGTGATGTGCATTTTGGAAAAAACTTATCCAAACTCCCAATAGTGACCATTCCTTTCCTTTTTTAAACTGCCCTTGAGTAGTTACTGTGTTTCCCAGATATATTCGCATTTCATCTGGTTTCATGAAATTATGCTGCTTTTAAATATCTTATGTCTTTATACTACTACTTCTTAGTTCTGACATGGGTTCGCTGGGAAGCCTACTGTTATTTCTAGACTTGTCATTTTCTTTCCTGTCAAATAATTATAGTAATAATAGCTTTTAGGTGTTCAATTTTCCCTCTGTACTAAGCAAGAATTTTAACACAGTACACATTATGAATTTAGAGCAAGAGCTATTCAACTCACCTTTGCATATTCGATGTATAGGAAGATCTTTAGTGTGAAGTCAAGGTATGACCAAGAATCACTTTAATAATATGAAGAAATTATCACATTTAAACACCTAAATCCTGACTCCCTGAGTCAGAGTATATAAATTCAATGTCAGTCCAGAAATGGGTCGTTTGTTTCTTCTAATGATAGAGCCCAAGACAGTCTATGCAAACTTGGACATAAGATTTTGGTAATGCAGAAAATGTGTGTATAAAATGTGTATATAATTTTTTTACTGATTCTCAGTTTAACAATGATAAAAATTAAAAAAAATAACTTTAAAATAAACGAACAAAGTTATGTCTGTCTCTGCAAGAGTCTATATAATTGGTAATCCTAAGTGAAACTGTGTAGAATTATATGGTTTTATTTAATCATATAAAAAATGATATCCTAATTTTCATTAGTTCAAGGAATTTTTTTCTTGGTCTTTAATTAATAACCCATAGATACACATTCTTTACTTATAAATGAAGGATTAAAATTAGAACTATCATGTAAGTTTCTTATTCCATAGAAATATTTTTTAGCTTTGAATCAGTATAATCTTCCAAATCTATATAACCTAATTATATAACCAGATATAAAAGCTGAACACTAAAAAAACAAGACCTGCTCTCATTTTGAAGCAACTCAAATCTCATTTGCAATAAGAGAGATCTCAAATATTTCAAGCTACTTGATTGAAAATCAACTAACACATTACACTTTCTTGGCTGGTATATTTTTATAATAAATATATGTATACTGTATGTATTATAATGCAATACCCTATATATGTGTATACACACATATGTGCACATACTCACACATTCTTGACAATATACCTTTCAGGAAGAATTTGGGTAGAGGAAAACTGGTGCCACATCACTATTAAACTCTTGGGAATTCACAGCCTCTCAATTTTTTTTTTTCCTAACTAGGTTTTTATTGTTCTCTCAACAAACCAATTGATTCAGATTTGCCACACTTTTCAATCATCTTTTCACCTCTTTCACTGTTATCCTAGATTCTTCTCTCCCTTTGTATGTCTTTGATGTCTTCCCAGGTTTCCCAACCTATAGTTATTTTTATTATTCTCTTTTCATGGGGGTTGGGAACTGGGCATAGCACTATGGTAGGAAGACTTGTGTCTGCTATTTTCTCTTTCATCTCCACACACAGAAAACTCAGTACTATGATGAGGGTATGCAGCAGTACTCAGGTGGGTCAGTGAAGCTTAAGAATAATTTCAGGTCAATTTTTATATTAACATCTAGAAATAACAGTTCATAATTTGAACTCTTTCAGAAGTTGTCACTTAAGTATGCATGAAAACACCTTCTTTAAAAATGTGCTGTTTATTCAAAGAAAACAACCCAGTCCAAAAATGGGCAAAAGAGCTAAAAAGGCAATTCTCCAAAGAGGACATGCAAGTGGCCAACAGGCATATGAAAAAATGCTCAACTTCTCTTGTCATCAGAGAAATGCAAATCAAAACCACTATGAGATACCACCTCACCCCAGTGACAATGGCACATTTCAAAAAAAGTAACAACAACAAATGTCGGTGGGGATGTGGAGAAAAAAAGAACTCTCTTACACTGCTGGTGGGAATGCAAGCTGGTCCAACCATTATGGAAAGCAGTATGGCGGTTCCTCAATCTACTAAGAATGGAACTTC
>JAGFMF010011783.1:294104-343481 GCA_019455555.1 Galemys pyrenaicus | reverse complement strand
GAATACTACTCAGCAATCAGAAATGAAAAACTAGACTCATTCATAGGAACATGGATGGATCTGGAGGGGATTCTGCTCAGCGAAGTAAGTCAGAAGGCAAAAGAAAAAGACCAGATGGTTCCTCCCTTAGGAGGAACATAAGGGAACCAAATAAGGATCAAGGAAAGGAATAAGAACAACAATAATAACAATAACAGCAATAAAGACACAAAAACCAAAAATGAGGAGACAAGGACAGACTGGGGACACTTGGTGGGGAGGGGTGAGGGAGGGTTGGGGGAAGATGGGAGCACAAGGGACTGAGGTGATGGTGCACTGGTGAGATGGTGATGGGGAATACATGGGGATTACAATTGATGGCAAGTATATGTAAATTTTAAAAAAAATATTTCATATTAATAAAAAAAAGTGTCTCAGGAAAAAAAATGTGTTGTTTATTTACTTGCTTATAAACATATTGTTCTTGTTAAAATAAGTGATTACTTATGGATAGATGTATGGATGATGGATATGTATGTATCTATTTAGCTTAATGAAACAAAGATCACTTTTTAGAAAGTAAATTTTTAATCTTCTCTCCCTTCTGAATTCTGAGGTTGATTTCCTATTAGTTAAAAGGTATATTATCAAAGTCTCTTTCATCATGATTGAAGTGATTTCTTAATTGCTGGGTTAATATAGGAGTGTACTCTGCTTTAGCACATGATGGAACCTTTTGTCTATAAAAGACGGAAAAGTTCATCACTAGTTGCTATATAATGCTGAATCTTCAATAAAAGAAAGTATAAATGGACCTATGGTCAGAGTAATGGCAGAACAAAGAGGAAACATTTGAATTAATGGTCGAGATGGCTTATAAATAGTACTATTATGCAATTAAAAAGAAAAAGTTACATCCTGTTTTGTAAAACATTTTCATTATATCAAGAGATTTAGAGTTGAGCAGCTAATTTAGTTTCCTGATTGTGTAGGCTACAATAAAAATTTGTTCAGACGAACAGAGGAGCTTTGAAATTATAATGATCTTGAACTTGGAAAATCATAGTGACACAGTACTTAAATGAAAAATGACTTGATACCCTAATTTCTATTGAGAACATTCTGAGGGGGTAAAATACATGCATATACAGCAAAATGTTTCACCTGATTTTCTTCATTATTGTAGAGGCTTTCTTCCTTCTTTTACAAGTAAGAATGCTATGAGCACAACTCCCACATGGTTTCTTAATTAGTCAGAAAGATTTTCAATTCAGCTATACTATATACTTTTGCTTCCCGGGAGCTGAATTTAACGTACTCTCTGATATATTAAAGTGGCAGTACTTCCAAATGTTTCGACCAGGAAGATCCTTGGAATGAGAATACTGTGAGATGTTTTTGCTGGAAACAGCACTGTATTTCTCTAGTCCTTGGGTTCCCTTAATGTGGCCACTTGAGCTGCTAAGGAATCTCACTCTGGGAAGAATAATGATAGTTTGCATTCAGGAAAAGTATTTTCTTTTCTTTTTTTACAGTAACTGCTTTTTTAAAGATGGTGCAAGTAAATGAGGGCATTTGGAACTGTTATTTAAGAAAAAAAATTGCTGATTGTCAATCTCTTATGTTGCTGATTTTTAACCTTTATATTTTAATATATCCTATTGGAAGATAGGAAATAACCTTTCCCTTAGTGACACTTTTCTGCATGAGTACTTGTTATATGCTGAAATTTCCTTTACTATGACAGTTATTCAGGACTTCAGGATTGTGCAAAGTGCTACAAATTCATCCTGACCAGTCCTTCCTTTAAATCTGCTGTTTATATCTATCATTTACAGGACACATGGCAGCTTCTTGTGTTGACCCTGAAGTAGATTTGCTATTTTCTGCTTTTTTCTTCTATTGATTAACCTGTAGATTTCATTTTTTACAAATATTTGGATTTTCTTTTGAATTTAAACCATGAAGTTCTCTTTCAAGTATAATTAATTATTTTAATTATAATAATATTGCTGTTATATATATATATATATGTTCCTTAAATGTCAAGAGACTTGGTTTGGTATAAATACTTTCACAGATTGTAAGTTAGTAGACAGTGGTCCACTAATCTGAAGAGAACCCCAATGGATAAGAATCATGGCATATTAACTTGCATTTGCTTAGTCAGATCACTGAGATCCACTTGAAATGAGCCTTGAAGAACACAGGAGACATCGGCAGACAGAGATAATCACCTTGGGAGATGTCTAAGAGAGTCATATTTTGGGGAAGATTTTTATAGATAATAACAAAATGTGCCAAGACTTAGAGGTAGACATGTATGGTTGAATTGACTAGCTTGAACTGCCCTGTCTTAGTTTGAATGAAGTAACAGCTACATTGTTGAGGAAAATGTGAAATAAGATTTGGTTATATTCTGCATAAGCACAGTTTTGAATACTAATTCAAAGCTCTTATACATTAAGAAAGATATATTTTACAACACTTTAACAGTGGGATTTAGTAATTAAACCTATCTTTTAGGAAAATAAATCATAACAGTACTTGAGATTATGGTGTAGTTCTAACATAGATATAAGATTCCAGGGTCAAATACGTCACTTCATAAACGCTTACTTGTGGAATCATAAATACAAGCCCATTAAATAAGAACAGGAATTTAAGGTTAAGTAATTAGGGACTTTGTGCTTAATAAAACTACTGGAAACTAAATTATTTTATAAGGAAGTTTACCTAAAATAATCTATGGAAATAGGCTGTTATGTGATTTTAGTGTCACATAATCTATTTTTTATCCATTGATACTCATTAATGCTTGCTGCATGTTAGGCAAACTTGGTTCTAGATACCAGGAGTACAAAGTCAACAAACAGACAAGGCACCTTCCCTCATTTAAGTTTCTTGTAATATAGTGGGTCAGTAACAAGGTTCATAGAAAGCAGTAAATTATTTTTGTTTTGTTACCTTTGCCTTAGGGTTTGAGTCACTGAAACATCTTTATCATTGATGCTGTGGAGCATACCACCAATGTTTTCTTCTATGTATTTTATTATTATAGGTCTTTTAGCTAAATCTTTAATTCATCTGAGTTTATTGTGTGTGTAGAATTAGAGAATTATCCCACTTCATTCTTTTTTGTGTGGATTTTTCCCAGAACCATTTATTGAAGAGACTATCCTTTCCTGATTGTTTATCCACAGCTATTTGAAACAAATTTTAGCTGCTATGAAGGGAAATATAAAGACTTTGTAAAGGAAAAACTTAGTTCTTCCCCTCTTGTGTGTTTCTTCCCTATGTTTCTCCTCTGCTACCTTGCTTTTGACTCTTCTGGTCACCAAATGTGTTATTATTTATTTTTCTCCCACAAAAGCAAGTCATTCTCTGAAATACCAGCTGGGTGTCCTACAATTTAATTCAACTCTGACACCATCTATCTGGAGGTAGTGTCAGATCCCACAGCTGTGCCTCAGTTCCACAAGACTGCTCCCACTCCATTTCAGATGCTAAGCACAAGTAATAGGTCCCCAGGTTACCCACAACTTCTGTCTGGTTTAGCAACAAATCAGAGATTCCCAGGACCCCCTCTTCAGTTTCAATTAATTTGTATAGTGTCTCACAGAACTTAAGGAAATACCTACTTATTTTACCAATTAATCATTAAATATATCATTAAAGGATTTAATAAAGAATACAGATGAACAATCAGATAAAGGAATATATAGGACAAAATTTGGGAGGTTCCTAAGCTCAGGACCTTCTGTCTCAGTGGATTGGAGTACTCACTGTATGGATGTGCCTTTGTTTAACTGTACTGTTCAACTGCACCAGACAAACAACACTGAAATTTATGGGGCTTTCTCACATAGACATGATCAGCTCTTCTGTTCTCTTTGGAGAAGTGAGGAAGCAGGCAGAAGATTCTAAATGGGTCAGCTTTCATCTACAAGTCTACCTGGATCCTCTCATTTGATTAAAAAGATGCTCCTAGTACTCCTTATCACTTAGGAAATGACAAGGGTTTCAGGAATTCTGAACCAGAAACCAGGGCCAAGACCACTATCCATTTATTAACTTACATACATGATGAGAGATTTAAGATTTTAACTTGATTAGTTTGGCATGCAGTGTTTGTATGGTGGGGGAGGACTATGGAGGATAAAATAAATGTCTTCCATTAAGCCATCCTTTAGTTAATTGGAAATGCATTATCTAAATAATAACACTGTATGGTGTTTCATCTACCAGGGCAATGAATTGTCTTTAAACAAAATATCAGTGAAATATATTCTCTTTATTAATAAAGATAGCTATCATAAAAATTATATAATAAAATACTTATGTACCCATAATTCTGTTTCCCTTGACTTTTTAATTGTGATCTGATCATTCATCTTTAATCACTAATTTGAGTTCTTTGTCATTTTAATAACAAGAAATTTACATCAAACAAAATTATACCATATGTATCATAGTGTTATAATTCACTCTCTGAAATCATATTTTTTCTCTGAAGAATGTATGGAATCAGATAAAAATTAATGAATTTTGATCTTAGTATACTGATATTATGAACTTGAAGTATAAACTAGCAACTTTTGATATGCCAATAAAGAAAGTAAAACAACTTTAATGTATATTCAACTTTTTTCTACTACACAATATTTTACTTAAAAAGTACAACCAGGGCCTCCCTGGTGGCGAGTGGGTTGGGCAGCTCACTGTGAAGCAAACCACAGCCACTGCAGCACGAGTTCCATCCCTGCTGCCGGCCAGGGGGGACCCACATGGCCTGGCAGACCTCTCCTCCTGTGCCCACTGCTCCCCCCCTCTGCTCCCAACTCTCTGTGGTGAATCCTCTTAGCCCCCACACACCTCTGGCCTGTACCCCCTTGTATGCATAAATAAATAAATCTTTAAAAAAAAAAAGTACAACCATATATTCAGACAATAATATAAGATAGATGATTGTAATTTACTTTCTCTACTTACGCTTTTCCAGTTGAAGTTATTTACAATAGTATATTCATTATATTTTTATTATTTTTAAATTGATTTAACATTGATTGTAACACTAGGTATCTTCAGATGTTTGTTATTACACCCTACCCACCACCAAAGAATGCATCCATCTTAAAAAAAAATTATTGCTGTCCTCTTACTTCACATGTTTAATTTAAAATAATAAACTAAAATTTTACATACTATTTAAGCAATTGAGGGAAAGTCATCATTAAAACACTTAATATTTTAGCACATTTAATGAAAAATGAGCTTCAGCATTAGTATTACAGTTTTTTAAATGGTATTCAGAGAGGATTCAAATGTCTAATTAATGATGTAAATAGATTATTTCAACTTTTCCCCCAATGAGAACAAAAAATAAGAATTTCATTTAATGTTAATATTTTTTCTTTCATTTTCTAGTGGTGGGCTAAAAAAACATAAAAGCTATGTTTTTTTTTTAAAAAAAAGGCTTTAACATAAATACTTCATTTACTTAAAGTTCAGATCGCTAGTAAAAAGGACTCCCTGAATTAACTGCTACCAGGAATTCAGCATATGTAGATGGATGGAGAAGAAGTGAATAAAGAATCTACAAGCAAGAGCAGGTAAAAGATAAAACCACAGTCAGCAAATAAAATGCTAGACCCATCTCCCCAGCCCTGGTCCCCCTCTCCCTTTATGCAGCCTTCAATCATGGCACAATGCAGTGTAGAAACCACAATTCTGCAGGGGTAACATTCCACTAGTTTTACTCCAGGCTTGGTTGAGGACCTTGAGCCCATATCTGGATTCCAACATATTTTTCAGAGTTTATTAAATGTATTTTTATATAGTGAGAATTCTTTCTGTTTTGGTATCATTTGACAGGCAGATTATAGAATTGAGCTGGTTCTACAGAACTGAAAATTTTGGCTGACATGTGCTGTGTGTAATAAGTGAGAAGGTTCCTAATCACACAATAGCTGTGCCCAGAAAAAAATAAACAATTCACACTTCTGCAGTAGCAGTGAACATTCTCCAACGGCTACATGGAGGCTCAAATAGATGATAATGGTGGAATTTTGCTTTCCACTGTGCCTGAACTTACCTTTTATTTTTAATTTGCATTCATCATTTAATTATTCCAGATTTTTAACTTAAATGTATAGTTCATTAAATTGTATAGTCCATTAGAAATGAATACCAGAATTCTAAAAACTACTGAAATGCACCTTTAAATAGGTGGCAAATACATAAGCTATCAGGAAAATTTACAATAGATTTGCAGAATAATCACTGGAATAGATTTTATTTAATTTTTTAATGATCAAACTTTTTATTTTATTATATTTTGTTCACTTTTATACAATATTTAATTTTATTTAAATGTTTTATAGGGAGAACGGTAAATGCCTCAATTGCCTGAAAGTTTTCTTTATTGGAAGACTGCTGATTGGGTGATTCATTCTTCTTGGCTTCTTGACTATAATAATATTGTAGTCTCTTACTCATACAAGATCCAGGAAGTTGTTGGAGAAATCACAAAATTTAAGAAAATTTTTTTTTAATTTTTATTGATTTATGCATAAAAGCACTGGGGTACAGGCCAGAGGTGTGGGGGGTGAGAGGATTCACCACAGACAGAGCGGGGAGCAGAACAGGCAGATGGGCTGAAGTACACTGCTGAGGGGAGCAGCGGGCACAGCAGGAGAGGTCTTCTGTGCCATGTGAGTCCCCTCCCCGGCCGGTGGCAGGGATCGAACTGGTGCTGCAGTGGCTGCGGTTTGCTTTATAGTGCATTGCTTAACCCACTGCGCCACCAGGGAGGCCCAAAATTTCAGAAATTAAATTGATAAATCAATTCTCTCTTTTTATAAATGATTCAGATGACTAGATTCTAAACTTCACAAAATGAATAAAATGTGTTTCATGCATTTAAAATATGATCTCTTACTAGCAATCTGAAAAATCTAGAATAAATAACCCTAAATCAACTGATATCATAAAAATAAAATAGCATCCCCTATTTATTTGTTTTTGATATTAATAACTAGAAACAAAATCTACACAGTTCTAAAGAATCTTATCAAAGAAAATAGCATTTTGAGAATGGGTATATTAGGGACTCACTGATGTTATGGCATATCTATGAAAACATCTGTAATTTAAGGACTCCATTATCATCCAGATTAAATAATTCTGTCTAGATAACGTTAACACAAATATTTTTTAAAAATTTAGGTTAACTTTTTTTTTAATGTTTCCAGTACTGTAAAGAAAACATCTTTTCTGTTTAGGGATCATTATGAATGTTATATCTCAATTAAATCACATTTTAGAGATAAGAAAGCTTAGCTCCAGAGAGATTAAATGTTATTCCAAATTCACACATCTAACTAGAGAGTAACAAAGACACAAAACAGCATTTTCCACTTTCTTCTTCTACAACCCAATGTGTTGTAGCAAAATGAATATTTAAAGAGTACAGAGATTTCACAAGCCTTTCACAGATCAGCTTTTGCACTCTTGCAACCTCCAGTAACAGTGTAACACTCAAAAAAGATACCACTGAGAACTAAAATTGTTTTCCTAAAAATGATAAGCAGATAATACATTCTTCCTTTGTTGTAAAGAAGAATTCTTCCTGTGTTCGGTGAACTGGAGTGTATGTAGACATTTTATACAATTATCAATAACTTTCCACTTAAAAATGACTTTGCCAGTGCTATGAAGTGCTTTCAGCTTTATGAACAGTATACATTTACACTTTAGAAAGTCAACTTTCATGATTTTTATTGACAATAAAATAATGCCGCACAGAATTTGTGTTGCTCTCAGTTATTCTTTGGCTATATTTGTTGTAATATAGACATCATCCAGATGTTTATGAATGTTCTTATTACATTCATCAGTTGGATTTGTAGATAAACCTTTCATTTCTCTGAAAGGATATGTGTTGGGCTTTATAAGCTACTATGCAAAACATGTAGTATTGTGTAGAGATTTCAAGGGAATTATACATAGATAAGAAGGCTGTTAAACTTTTATCATTAGACTCTCCCAACAAATTCTTGTTATTTCCAGTCTTTTTGATACAGACTATTCTCACAGTTATGAGATGATATTTCATTGTGGTTTTGATTTGCATTTCCCTGATAATAAGTGGTGTGGAACTATTTTTTTTTATGATGTGCCTGAGGCTATGAGTATATATCCATTCTGGGAAAAGCCTATTCTTTTCTTTTGTCCATTTTTTTTTTACCTCTTTGAACTATTTTTTTTTACTTAATAGTTGGAAAAACTATGTTATAAATGGATTATTAAACATCTCAGGACACAGAACATTTCATTGTTTTAGGTTAAACATGTTAATCCATAGGTTTTCATTATAAATGTGTATGTTTCTCAGATGTGTAAATATACTTTTTTCCCTAGAGGAATTAAATGGTGTTAACTACATTGCTTAGTATTTTCTTCTTTTATATTTTAGTATAATAATTTTGCTATTAGGCATTCTTGATGTTTTCTGAAATAAAACATTGCATAAATGAATGAAAGTTAATAATTTTCTTCTGTCATAAAATTTAAACATACAGATTTTTAAATTATTTATTTATGTTTTAAAATTATAGTGTTTTCAGGAAATTTAGTATGTAAAGATACAATAATTTAAAACCAAGGGTGGTAGTATTTGACATAAGAAAGGATAATGCCATAATCATTTATAACAATTTACCAGAATATTTGAGTGATATTTGGTGCTGATTTTTCTACAATAATAGGATGGACACGCTAGGGTTTACTGTTTTGGTTAGAAGCTTATCCAAAATTCTTGTGAGATTGTTACTTGTTTTGAGAATTTTTTTGTAATTTGTTGATGGACATTTCTGTTGTTTCCACATCTTGGCTACTGTGGATAATGCTGCAGTTTAACACAGGAATGTTACTATCTGTTCAAGATCTTGATTTCAGTTATTTGATTTAAAAATCTAGAAGTGAGATTCCTGGCTCATATGATAGTTCTATATTTATTTTTTTGAGGCTCTACCATACTGTTTTCCAAGGTGGCTGTACTATTTTGTATTTACACCAATGTAGTTCAAGTGTTCCAAGTGTTTTTCTACCAACTCTTGTCTTTGTTTTCTTTTTATTTATTTTTTATAATAGCCATCTAGACAGGGATGACATCTTATTGAAGATGATTAGAGAGACTGAGCATTTTCTTATATTCCTATTGATCATTTGTGTATCTTCTTTAGAGAAATATCTATTTAAGTCCTTAGCCTATTCTTTAATATGATTACTGGGATCTTTATTGTAGCAGTTACTTGTAAATCTGCATAACTCTTTGTACTATCATTGTGCTGTGCAGACATAAACACTACCATTCCCAGAAAGTGTTCATTCCAAACAGAAGCTCTGTACTCAAAACAACAATCCCCATCCTTCTTATTTGCATTTCTATTAACTTTTAAATACAGTTATACTTATGATATCATATGTAACTGAATAAAATTAATAGATTCCATAAAAGGTGGAATCTGAGATGGTGTTCTACAGTGCCTGGAGGTATTACCCAAACACAAAAAAGTTATTAGTCTAAGCTCTTCACAGGTCTTATATAGATTTAGGTGATCATGATTTTAACTTATATTCTTTTTTGAGATGCCAAATAAAACTTTTGGAACTTTCAATTAAATATTCATGGCAATCAAGAAAAACCTCATTGCAGTGGATTAATTCTAGAGACAAAGGTCATTTATTTTTGTTTTAGTATTATTTCAGTCCTTACCCAAGCCATTTCTTTATATCCCAAACCAAAATGGAGGGTTATTTTGATTAATCCATTTTCTATTATCGTTCTATACATTGTTTAAAATTAATTTATGTATGAAACAAAATCTTGTTTTTATCTTTTGTGAGTTTGTTTTAATTTTCTGTCACTTATATTAACAAATTAATTTACTTGAGTTTTAGGAACTATTAAGAAACATTCTTCAATTTAATTTGATTTCAAATAAGTAATCACATTTTATGCATAAAATATCCAGTGTTCAAATATAATGACTTATTCTATTTTTCTCTTAATCATTTCATGTATTCACAATATTTGAATTTCATTTCAGGTCAAAAGGGGTGATTTTATATTCTATTTAATCCCTATAGGACCAAATGAAATAGTATTTGTGCATGACTAGTGCTTAGCATATTTCTTAATCAAAACGAATAACAGCCAAATAGATATCTACATAATTTGTATTTGACCACTGAGGTTACGAATTTAGAGTCTCTTTTCTATCTTAACTTTAGTCAGGACTGATTTATTCCCTTTCAAATAATACTTTCACAAAATTGAAACCAATTATTGCTTGTTATTGCAGAAATCAATTTCCCTACAATTTTGTATGTATGAGTTATTATTTGTACTTAACTTTTGACAGAAATATGAAAGGGAAATACATTTTACTGTTAGGATGCTTTTATTCTTGGAAAAAATAACATTATAACATTTAAATATTAATCTAGAATCTATTACCATGTTACTTGTTAATTGGTTCAATAAATTTCACTTACATTTGCAAAAAAAAAATAATAAAATAGAAATCTTTCCTTTTTTGTGGTTTCAAACAGGAAAAAAAAGTCATTATACTGTTTTACTCTCAGGGAAAAAAAGGTACATTTTTCATAGTTTAGAGACCAAGATAAGTGAAAACATTCCTAAGTATTGTTCCATATTGAGAGGAACATGTCATAGAAAAGTGGACATCAGCGAAAAAAACAAACATACGAGAGAAAAAACAAATACCAGTGACCATCATTATAAAATTAATCAATGGAATGAATGGAATGGAGGGAGGAAAACAATTATTTATAGAGTAGTTAAAAGTGATACTTCCCAACAGTCCAGAAGAACATGTTCTGATGTGGTTTCAACTTCATCTTTAAGCTCAGCTATGAACATATTCTGTTGCTTCAAAAGGGAACAATTTTCCCTTTCTAGGCACATTTTCTTTATGTATATTTATTAAATGAATAGTTGTTGTAGCTAATGATTATAGTTAACAAGGTTATTTTAGCCTGTTACAGATGTTAAAAGAAAATACCATACCTGTATGGTATATTTTTGTATGTGTTTGTTTTCTATAAACAAATAATTTTTTTTCTTACAATGTTTGCTTTCTTTTCTAGGTGTAGTCCCCATAAAGTTTCCACCATCAGTTCACCGGTGAACCATCATCATAGTCCCTTGTGCTCTTTCAGTTTCACCTTTGATCCCAATCCCTCCTTCCCTGCAGATGACACTGATTTGTAGTTGTCTTTTTATTTTGTGTTGTTTTGTTGTGACTTTGTTATTTATTCCCTTGATCCCCTATAATCCTCCTGTACTTGAGACCATCTGGTATTTTTCTTTTTCCTGCTTACTTCTGAGCCTAATCCCTTCAAGCTTCATCCATGTTTCTGCAAATGGCTCTAGTTTACCTTTTTTGATTACTGAATAATATTCCATTGTGTATATATAACTGTATGGTTTATAAAGAACATAAATCTATTTCTCATAGTTCTGAAACCTTGGAAGTCCAAGACTGAGAAATAGAAATAATCTGGTGACTCTTAGGGTCTATTTCTAGTTCTCATGTGATGTCTTCTTAGCTGGCAGAAGGGGCAAGGTAGTTTTCTTGGGCCACTTTTATAAGGGACCTATTTCCATTTATGGGGACACCGTCCTTATGATGTAATAACCTCCCAAAGATCTACTTCCTAAAGCTATCACTGCTGGTTTAAGTTTCAACCTATAAATTTTGGGGAGTACATTGGCATTTAAATTATTGCAAGATTTATTTATTTAAAAATAATTACTCTTTTTCAAAGTACCAAAGTATAAAAAAAGATGCTTAATGGTAGGACAGCCATACGTAGAATGAAAAGGCAACACATAAGAATTTAGAGACCTCATTTTCTTCTTGACATTTACTAACTAGATGTAAAACGTGTGTAAATGAAATGCCATTCTGGGCCTCTTTTTTTTCATCTGTGAAATGAGAGCATTAAAAGCAATTATCTCTGTGGTGCCCTCAAACTCTAAATGTCTCTTTTTGTACTAAATATATGTTAATCTCCCTTGGACAATCCAAAAGCACCTTAAATGTCTCTTGGGACATTATGCAAACATAATTCATTAATATACATTACTGATTGGTGATGTAGGATAGTGAAATTCCCTTTTCTAGTATTACCTGACTCCTTTTATTCTATGTATGACTTTCAGAGCCTGTGTTAATTGTTTATAATATTAAATACCACCTTTCTATATGACTCTTTGGGGGAATTTTTTCCACTAAATTTTAGTTTATAGTTACAACCTCATTTGTAATGGCATTACACTTTAATAGTAGCACCAAGTCACGCAACTGCCTGACTTCCAGTAATCTCAAGTAGGTCAGTCACGAAGCCAAAAATAATTATGCTAGAACACTCCTGAGTCTGAGGGATTTAGGAGTCAACACTGCCTGCATTTCTAGGCTTCTCAACTATATAGCATTATTTTAACTGGTTTTATCAAAACCCTTTTTTTTCGTTCTAGGTTAGTTTGCTGAGTTGGTCTGACAACTAAGATTGTAAAGAAATCACTATTTTGCAGGTGATTCTGTGTAAAACAGACCACCAAGTATTTGGACAGTTATAGTGAAAAATGAATCTGATCATAACGAAAGGAAATAGAGAAATACCAATAATAGTAGGCAAAGATTATTTAGTGTAAAGTCAACAGTACTTACAACATAGCAGCTTCTGAGATGAGAAGAAGCCCTGAAATGAGAGACTGAAACAGAAGCACTAAAATAAAGTAATATAGAAATATGGAAAAAAAACAGGCAGTAATTACTGTACTATGTATAGTATAGGAGTGTCATTCATAATGATTACTATGAATCATCAAGGAAAATTTAAATTATGTTCATGTTTCTCTATTTACTCTGGTCATGAAGTAAAAGGTTTGAGACTGGCTTATTTAGAATCATAGAGTTCTACATCTGAGTTATAAGTAGAGACCACCATCTTTGAGAAACAAAGAGGGGCAAACAAAGAAATGTCTAAGTGTTCCCTTTTTACTTAAAATTTTACATGTTTACAGAAATGCATTAATTTTATAGACTTCAGTTACAATGTCTTGGGGCATATTTTGCAAGAGTACTTGTTTGTGTTGCAGGAAATTATGATTAAATAAGGAAATCATATTTTTTAGTACAGCTCTATACCATGTGACATTTACCCTGAATTTTCATTTTTGTGATTTCTATTATGCCATTTTAAAACACAACTGAAACTTGAATCTTCCTTCAAAGGGAAAGCCCTTCCCAATATATGCTGTCTTCATCTTTAAAAAATCCTAAAAGAGGACATGGATATTAGCATTATCTTTAGTCTTTGGAAACACATCTCTTCATCAAATTTTACAAGACTGGTTTAGAAGTCATTTTTAATGAACACATTTGTTTTAAAAATGCATTAAGTTTCAACTAATCATGAACAGAATAATGGAAATTGGATTCCCAAAATTGAGAAAGTGTATACCTTGAAATTTTAGAGTCTTCAAGTGAACTCTTCTATTTTTCAATTCATTCAAATTATAAAATAACCCTTTTGAGTAATTTGTCACTCTATTTCCCTTTGTTTCATTTTATACAGTATACACATGAAGCTATATATCTATAGCATTTTTATGTGTTTTTACTTAGTTAAAAGAACCATTCAGCAATCAACAGAAAATTTTTCTAGTCTCTATATGTCACTGACAATGTCTATTTTAACAGAGCTATAGAAAATGTGCTTGATAAAAAATAAAAAGTTATAAGAATGCCAGACTACATAGTAATTACAATATTGCATAGAATACATAAGAATCTAATGAGTGATAAGTATTAGCCTGCTTAAGTAAAAAATATTAGACATAAAAACCAACTAGCAAGAAAAATTTATGTAGTTTCTACTACTGAAACATTTGATTTGTAGTTTCATTTACTTGTAGTCTAGTTATCTCTTCCTTCAAAAATTTAATGCAGAAGTTCAGAAGAGATGAGAAATAGGCAGGATATTGAGAATCTGAAAGACCCAAATTTTTCATTTTATACCTCTTTTTTGTAGAAATTTGTGATGCCATTTATTTTCAAAGGCTTTATTCTTATCTGTTGTTTTTATTTGATAATATTAGAGAAATATATTCATTATTAATCAAATGTGTGAAAATTGTTTCATATAAAGGTTTATTTACTTGAGGGTCAAATATATCTTTTGCTTTTCACATTCCAATATTTTAATACATACTATTATCAGTGAAGGTAAGCTGCAATGTTACATTTTTAAAAAATATATGACTCTAATACCATTTTGTTTTTTCCCAAGTAAAACGTAACTCTGTGTCTGAAATCTACTCATTGAAAATAAGCTTCTAGTGAGACTCTGAGTCCACTAGCATGGTGTATTTTATTGCTGTCTTTGTGGTTGTTGTTACAAACTTGAAAACCTCACGTAATTAAAACAAGGACTAAAATTATCCATTCCTAGAGCTTTTCCTATATTAGTCTTAGCTCAGTTTGAGCTATAATTAAATATCATTACACTCATAATCTGGAATGATCAATTAAGTCAATGGTTTTCACACTTCTTTGCAAAGTATAAATGAATTCAGAGAGAATGAAATGCATACATTAGAATATTTTTGGGCTAGAATATATTTTGAGCTAAAGTCACTTTTCTGAATCTGAAAAATTATTTGAAATTTCAATTATATTAATAGAACTATTTAAATTTTTCCATGATGAAACTGACAATTGATCATACTTGGGTCTGAAACATGAATTTTTGAGTGTGTTTAATTAATATATGTGTGTGTAGCTTCATTGCATTTTAATACTGTATCATATCAGATTTGACAAGTACTATAATAACATCCATTTTAATCTTGTCTTATACAGTTAAAGAAAATTATGCTTTTAATTTGTTCAGAAAGAGTGATATCTTTGTTGGAACTTTTCATTTTTGGAAAATAAATTAATTCAAATAGAGCATAAATTTTAAGTGCTATAAAAAGTTCCTTTTTTCATCAAATATGTTGTTTCTCCATGATAATTTTCTGGTGAGTCATTAAATCATTGTTTCCTTTTAGTTATTCTCTAGATGATATTTACTCTTAATAATTGTTGTATAGCCTCAGATATTCAGTTGCTTTATTTGGAAAACCATGGACAGTGAAAGCAATGTAGTTACCTTGAAAACATACTAATGCTAAGAAATATTGTCCAGAAATAATTAAACAGAACATCAGTGATTTTTTTAAGCAAGGTCCTTACTTTCAAACTATTAATCCTTTTAGCTAATAATTTCCACCATCATCAAAAGCTTAAAAAATCAGTTGAAGGTGTGGAAAGAGAATGTTGGTAATACACTACTAGAAATTCTCAACTTTTTTATTGCAAATGATGAATGTATCTCCCCAATAGAGCTTCAACATTACTAAACTTACATCTTTTCATTGAAGAATTATACACACACGTGCAACATAGCACACACAAAGAGAGGACTTCATGTGTCAATAGTCATTACACCTAATTTTTAAAACGTATACCACTTTAATCACTTTACACTAACCTTGTTTATTAATCTAAAAGTTGCAGTCACGGGAAGCTTGTAAGATTTAACCTTGATATAATATATTATCCCTAGACTTATGACTAGTGGACTTCATTCTTTAGGAAACATCATGCACAATACCACCAAGAAAAAAAAAAAAAGATACTTTCTGAAAACCAGTTATGGAATTTTGAAAAGGACCCAAACTTTGTTCTATAGTCTCATTTTGTTAATTAAATGTTGTCTTTTAAGGTAAAAGTGAACTAAATTATGAATCCTTCTACTATTTCAAATAAAGCATATTATTCTTACTGAAAAGACAAAAGATTATGTATGTTATGACAGTGAATAGGTGTTTTATTTTTCTGCCATATGGATTTTAAAGTGAGAGAAAAAGATTTTAAATGGTTTATATGTATTTGATTTTATCAAAGAAAAGTATCACTTTTGCTAGTTCTACAAAAAGAGTACTTCAAATCTGACTCCCAATCAAGATTAAAAAAATTTAATTCCAAATACTAAAAAGAATATTTTAGAACATGTAACCAATCAATTCAGCAAGTACTGAGCTTCTATTACATGTGAGTCATTGTATCAGAAAATGCAGATACAATGATAAGAAAACACCTCAAGATACTTATGGTCTAGTACAAAAGAATCCTCTCCTTATTGGCCCTTATGATCCACCAGAGAATGGAGAAAAATTAATAAATAATGCGACAGCTGGAAAAGAACTAGATTATCAGCTTGGTTCTATGGAGCATAAATGGCCCATCTAATCTAGATGCCTTACTACTGTGAATTTCTGACTAACAGCATAAAACTTAAGACATTGTTAGAAATGTCAGATATTAGTTCTAATCTATAAATTCTGAATGTGAATCTACATATTAACAAAATCCCCATGTTATTTGACTGTACATTGAGTTTTGTTCAGATATATTAGGAGAAAATGCTAAGAGGATATAATGTTAAAAATAAATGTCGGGTCCACCCTGGTGGTGCAGTGGGTTAAGCAACGCACTATGAAGCAAACCACAGCCACTGTAGCATGAGTTCCATCCCTGCTGCCAGCCAGGGAGGGGACCCACATGGCGCAGCAGACCTCTCTTGCCTTGCCTGCTGCTCCCCTCAGCAGTGTGTTTTGTTGCTCTGCCTGTTCTGCTCCCCACTCTGTCTGGTGGATTCTCTCACCACCCCCACACCTCTGGCCTGTACCCGAGTGCTTGTATGCATAAATAAATAAATCTTTAAAAAAAAATAAAAAATAAAAGTAGATGTCCCCTTCTAGTATCTGGAAAAAAGTTTTGTTTTTTTTTGTTTGTTTGTTTGTTTTTTCAGATTTATAATTATGGCCACTAGTTGGATAGAGAACGTGTGATAGGTAAAGGTGATGATTTCAGTTTTAGTTATGTTGTATTTGATGTGCTCTTGAGACATGTTTTAAAGGTAGATGCTTATGGAAAGACAAACATATAAGTCTAGAAATCGGAAGTTAGTTTTCTGCTGGAGCCACTGATGTAGAGAATGGTGGTGTATTTATAGTGACTGAAGTCATTGAAGTAGGAAGGATGACTCAAGGCAAATTTAGAGGTGAAAGGCAATAAAAAAAGTCTTGGGCACAGTCTTGGAAACACCACCATATAAAGATATGTCAACAAATAAGGCTGCAAAGAGCAGCCAGAGAGGAAAGAGAAAACTAGAAAAGTATTTATAGACTGTCCTCAACTTATGATGGCTCAACTTATAATTTTTTAAATTTATAAACTGTGAAAGAAATACACATTCAATAGACACTGTACTTGGATTAAAATATAATTTATTTATATATATTCTACATCATCGTACTTGAATTTTTAACAATCTTTTCTTGGGTTACACTATGCAGTACAATACTTTCTCATGATGCTGGCCAGCCACATTTTGCCACAATTCTCAGTCAGCTACATCATCATGAGAGTAAGCAACTGATATTCTACAGTGTACTGTGTTGCCAACATTTAATGCATTGTTTGTATGTTTTTGATTCTCATCATGTCTACAATATGCCAATCTGTGTCTCCTGCTTCTGATGAGAATAGAAAAGGAATTACTTTATATTTTATCTTATATATGTTTATATATTTTACATTGTATTTCATTTTTGTACAGTGTATATTTCTTGTCCTCATGAAATTCCCCTCACCAATTCACCCATGCACCATCATCATAGCCCCTTGTGCTCTTCCCACCCATTTTGTTCCTTCTCCATTTCATCATGTCTACAATATGTCAATCTGTGTCTCCTGCTTCTAATGAGAATAGAAAGGGAATTACTTTTGAAATGAAACTAAAGTAATTGCCCAGCTGTGGGCTAATGTCAGTACTCTGAGCATGTTTAAGGTAGGCTCAGCTAAATTATGACGTTTGGTATGTTAGATGTGTTAAATTAATTTTTTACTTACTATACTTTCTTATGAATTTATCAGGATATGGCCCCATCATAAAATTCAGGATCATCTTATAGACAGAGAAGACAAGGAATAAGGTTTCTGGGAAGAAGGAATCAGTGATAATACTGGGTTCTCCTTTAAGAGCCTCAGAAAAGGATTTGAGTGTAGGTATCTTTTTAGGGAGTAATTCCAAGAACTGAAATGAGGAAATAAGAACAGTAAGACTGGGAGAAAGGGAAAGTCAGTGAAGTAGCTTCATTGAATTGTTTCCTTGAAGTGGCTTCATTGAGTTGTTTTCCTTTAAATAAAATGACAGTGACCTAATTTTAATCAAAACCTCGAGGAACTGTGCAAAATGCACATTGGTATTGTCTCTGAAGAATGACCTACTGCGGCATTAACCTAGATAGAATTAAGCCCCTCCTTAGTTGAAAATTGCTTTGGAAAGAGTCACCTGAACCTTTCTTCATCTGCATACTCTTGAAAACTCTAGATCAAACTGAGAAAGTTTTCTAAGCTTCTGAGGAAGCCCTAAGATAGGAACCCTGAGATGGACTGGCTGCCATAGGTATAACTGTGGTTAAAGGTGGTCTAACTTGCAAGGTTCCAGTAGGCAACCTCAATGGGGTTTGCTACTAGTGTTCAATGATGTTCATACACGAAATAAAATCTTTGTACCTAAATAAGTATGGTAATCACTGGGAAATCATTGAAATTTGACTATTAGTAGTGTAATAGAATAAATGGAAGTTATAATTCAATGTTTAAAGTTTTAATGATGGGTAACAGTGAAATAATGAGTGTAAACCATTCATTGAAATTGAGTGAGAATGGATGGAGTAAAATGGTATGGCAAATAGTGGGTTACTTCTGTTAAGTTTAGAGGAATTCTTTGAAAACAAAAATATCATGTGAAAAAGAGCACAAATATAGATCCAGATTGTTGAGGTTCCAATCCTGGCTTCAACACTAATTAACTGTGTGATTTTATGCAAGTTATTTAAAGCTTACTGTGCTTCAGTTTCATTATCTGAAACGTGCGAACAAGCAATCTCATAAGGTTGTTATGAGGATTGAGTAAATTCCATCATCGAGTACATAGAAAAGTTGTAATATCCAAGAGTTACATATTACAGTTACTACTCTTGATGTTCTTGTTGTCATCATCATAAAAATCATCATTGTTTTAGTTGGAGATATATATTTAAGGAGAGATTTAAAAACTGACTGGAACCAATATATACAGAAAGTTGAAGCAATAAGATAGAAACAATAATAAATAGGATGATGTTTCTAGGAGGATTGAGAAGAGGATATTCAAACACAGCTTGAAATATTAAATGTTACAAGATTAAGGAAAGGGGAAAAATAGGTATCTTTCTAAACAAGATAAGAGATGCGCTGTTGTGCAAGTTTTTACTTCTTTTTGGAAGTTTAACTAAGGCCATCATCATCTGTGAGTGAACAAACTGTAGGAGGAGGGGAAGGAAATAAGAATGTTTAGACAGGGCCTCCCTGGTGGCGCAGTGGGTTGGGCAACGCACTATGAAGCAAACCGCAACCACTGCAGCACGAGTTCGATCCCTGCGGCCGGCCAGGGAGGGGACCCACATGGCACAGAAGACCTCTCCTGCTGTGCCCGCTGCTCCCCTCAGCAGTGTACTTCTGTTGATCTGCCTGTTCTGCTCCCCGCTCTGTCTCTGGTGAAACCTCTCACCCCCCACACCTCTGACCTGTACCCCAGTGCTTGTGTGCGTAAATAAATAAATCTTAAAAAAAAAAAAAGAATGTTTAGACAATATAGAATTTTTTCAGTGGGGTCTTATGGAAAAATGAAAGAGTGATTAGATTACCAGAGTTCTCTGTACTCTTGTTAAATGAAGGATCATAATCATTTTCCTATACACACACACGCACACAAAGTTGCAGTAACAAGAATCAAAGTCATTTAGAGGAGAAAATCACTCAAAAGTATTTTAAACTATCCAAGCACACATTTTAAAGCTACTATAATGATAATGACTTTTTGAATTTCTAACAATCATCTATTCCTTAGACTTTGTTTTATAACTACTAAAAAGTAAACTTTGTAAACAATGTTTTATATGAATAATTTACTTTATAATTAAATGTTTTCTTCTATTGGCTACACACACCCTCTTTTCATTGTTATAAATTTTTTTCACTTAACTTGCTTAGTTAAATCTTAAAATAGTATCACATTTTGTGTAAACTTTTTGAAATCTGGCTATTTACAAACCAAAATATTATATGAAAGAAAAGGAAGATTGAAGGAAGGAAAGGAAGAAGGAAGGAGGGAGGTAGAGAAGTAGAGAGAAAGGAAGGAAGATGTGGTATAAATATTTTCTAAGTTATTATTTGAATATTTTATTTTAAAATTTTTGAAAGTATGATCTGAGTTGATAGTGTTAGCTTCCATAAACAAGAGTGCAATAAGTGTCTGTTTATATTGGAACAGATCATTCTGGATAGAGACATAATAACTCTTACCTATATTTTCTGTGAGGATTTTAGTAGCATCTGGTAAGTTTTAAATGGGATAGTTTTCCATTCAAAGTAGATACTTACTATCATTAAAAATCTTGCTCTAAGTCTTAACAACTGAAAGATTCACTGTCTTAGAGGAATCCAATTGTAACTTTACAGATATCTGCTTTCTTGTACAATTTTCATTTGCTTTTTTTCCCATGTAATTTACTGGAAGTCAATTTAGGTGAATTAGGATAGATTATTATTATAGTACTTATTGTTTCATGACTATGTTGTTTAAAAATATTCACAAAATAATCAGGAATCCACTTTTGCTAAATGACAATTTTTCCTCAGTAAAAATGAATTGAAGTTTATTTTGTGTTCACAACAGAGTTCTTGAAAGTGCTTGAATCCTGCTGCAATTTTTTTAGAAATAACATTTGATAAGCTCATTAACATAAAACAGCATTTTATACATAAAAATGGATTCATTTATTTTCATAGTAACATCAAATAGAAATTGTTGATTACCATATGAACAAATGGAATTACTAAATATCTTTGGTAAAAAATAAGAGGGCTTAATCTTAAGTCTAATGATGGCTAACTTAAAGAAACAGCAATACAATTAATGAGATTATTAGTCATTGAAGAGAATCCATTTTAAATTATTCTGCTCTGTTTTCACCTCACTTGACATATCCTCCCTTGGTGACCCCTTAGTCACTATGTGTCTATTTTCTGAGTGCCTGACCTACATACATACAAGCATTAGGATGTGCCATGGGCATCTTAAACTCAACTTGTCAAAAATTGAATATCTTTTCTTACCCCTGTTTTCACTCAAATATGCTTCACTGTGTCCTAAAATAGCATGATTTAATACCTTCCTTCCATAGGTTAGTAAACTGAAGTTTAAAGAGATTAAATAATTAGTGTAAGGAAAAATAACTAAAGTCAAACAAACCTGACTTTTTTATAGAAATACAATAACTTTATATGTAACACTTGTACTTAGCTAATCAAGTATTAGTTTTCCAATTCCAGAGACAGATACAGAGCAGGTTACTCTGCAAATATTTGCACATAGCCATTGGTTTTTCAAAAACGAATAAAATACTACATTTGCTATTGCTTCCAATACACATGAGATACATGGCAATGAACGGAGAAATCTAGAATTCAATATGCTGGTTAAGTTTAACTTTACCACCCCAAGCAATTTTTGAGCAAGCAGTCTGTTGAGAATAACAAGCAGAGATTACTTGACACCTACTGGTCCCATAGAAAGTTGAATCCTGTATTTTATCAAAACTAAAATTACTTTCACCAATGAAATAACTCTCCAAACTATGGCAGTTCTTTTGCCTGGAGTTCTTTTAGTTCTTTTCCAAATTCAGGTATTTGACAGGACTCACCAGACTCTACAGACTATAGGCATATGAGGCTTTTATTTAAAATCAAAGGATACATTGCAACAGAGAAAAACAACACAGACCAATGTCAGAGCTGTGGGAGTCTTTCCCCAGAAGTAGCTACCTGTAGACTCAATCTTTGGGCATCTGGAACAGGCTATATGTTTGACTTGTATGCCCCAATTTATACAAGGAGTTTGGATGAGGAAGAGCTCACTGACTAAACTCTCAATGTCTCCTTAAGCTATCAAGTCAGACCAGTCTAACCATGTAGGCCAATTGCATATTATTAGTGCAAAAGTTAAGATCATCTTGGGTATCTCCAGTGCATTTTCGGACCCTTAACAGTCTATCAACTATGCCATGCCTTTTTTTTAATTTCTTTTCTCTCTCTCTCTCTCTCTCTCTCTTCCCTTTTTTTATCAAGAGAATAAATCAAATACACAGCTGACTCTAGAAATAAAGATAGAGCTTTTCTAGTTCAGCTGCAAATCAGTTATATCCTAACAGGGGTCTGAAAGTAGAGGCCAGTGAAGCTTTCACTATGGGTCAGCTTCATGAGGGACAAAGTCAACCAAACACCAGGCCTCTAGAAGCAGGCTACCAGTGTTGGTTGGCAAACAGATCCTTAGCTCATCCCAGTCAAGTACATAGTAGAGACCACTTAGACACATGACAGTGACAGCATTAGTGCCTAAAATCAAAATGCTTACATCATAACTAAGTTGTTTTATATATAGATATACATATTTGCAGATCTTAAATAATGCAAAGACAATCTGGCGACCAAATAAAGCAAGTTTCAAAACAAAGTTGAATTTCCTTGTAAGGATATTGTTCTTTAAAACGGAGCATCCAAAATGTTATGAATGTTATGGGTTAGCAAAAAATGTACAAAATATGGAATACGTACATACAATGGATTGCTGTGTTATCAATTTTATATGTGTTATCACTTACCAATGAAAATTAAAATTATGAACTAGAAGTCAGGAGACAAACATTTTCTAGTCAGAAGCCTGTTGTCAAGAAAAGTTTTAAGGAAAATTTTCCATAGGTAATACCTCAAAAGTGTTTTGCTTAAGGATAGACTCTTATTCTAGCATCTTTATCCAGTTTTATTACCTACTATATTATTTGTACTCAATTTTATCATTTGACAATATAATAAATTTTGAGGCTCTGTTTAATTTTTTTTCAGAGTGTGGTCTCATGATCACCTGTGTCACCTGTATTAGAAAAATGGAGTGGGTACTTCTAAAACTTAAACGTATATGAGTCATGTAAGGAATTTTTTTTACGATGTCAGTGCTGGTTTCATAATCTCCAGTCAGGTCTAAAATTCTCTCTGTTAAGCTGTGAGGTAACAGCTACACTCCCAGGTTCCTGTTTGATTAGCAAGATATTAATTTTTAAAAAGTCTATATATTTTTGTATATGAGCATGCATGTAAATATTTAAGGGTAGATTCATCAAAGGGATAACTCACTGGAATTAAGTTCATAAATCTGTGTTCCCAAAAGGCAAGCCCACCCAAGTTTTACAAGAACTCAAGTTTAAGAATTACTTGGTTAAATGAACTTAAATTTCTGTTAGCTTTCAGTCATAAAATTATATGAATTCTGCCTCACCCTGATATTCTCCTAAATTATAAATTGCAGGCTGCCTTAGTCTCCTACAAGGTGTCTGTGTTACTTGAGCATCTACAAGTTGTGAATAGCTTCCAAGCTCTCTGCCTTTAGTTTCATAATTCATTTAGGGCTGATCTTTTACTGTTAAGGTTTAAGATAACACCTTTTGTACTATTAAAAGTTAAGATATTCTTCCTCCAAATGAAAAAGCAAAAAGCAACGTCAATCTTATTTTATACTTTAACAAAAAAAAAAAAAATTAGCACATTTTTTCATGCCCCTTTACTGGCTTCCGGCTGCTTCTTCTATTTTTTTTTTTTTTTTGAGCTACACCATAAATCTACTCTGAATTCACCCTTCTCCATAACATATCAGACCTTCATACGGTACGTTTACCTTAATTCCCCATACAGTATGTGACTCAGAATAAGTACATTGTAACCTGGTACATTTTTTAATTCCTACCCCTGAAAGGATGAATTTCCTTTCTGTTTACTGAGATTTCAAATGGGATTGAATATAGTACAACATAATACAATGATTTCTCACCCAGTCTAACAATGCTTCCTAATTTCCTTTCCTTACAGTATAAGCAAGTGGAACAATACATGTCGTTCCATAAGTTACCAGCCGATATGCGTCAGAAGATTCATGATTATTATGAACACAGATACCAAGGCAAAATCTTTGATGAAGAAAATATTCTCAGTGAACTCAATGATCCGCTGAGAGAGGTAAGATTTATAGTCCTCCATCTCCATGGTACATGAACATTGTTTATTTTTTTCTTTTCATGGGAAGTCCTCAAGTACCAATTACGCATCTATAAAAGAAAAATCAGAACTAAATATAAAGATACCATTTTTGCCCTTATATTCCCCTTATGCCCTTCCATATATAGACTTTGCATAGCTTTTTAAAAAATATTGCAAAATGGTTCTTCTTACCATGATTCCTAAAATGGTTTTATTTTGTACCCTTAATTATCAAAAATCCTTCCAGTGGCTTCCTTGTCCATATTTTACCAGTCTTCCACTCTGGTCTCATACTTACTGGTTTATTTCTCTCTTTTTAACTTCTACTCTCTTACCATCTTCATTTTCTCTGTCCATCTCCTGTATTGTGATCTCGGACTGATCAGATCACTTGGGAACAATTCATGCCCTATTACGCCATTAAAACATTTTACAACATCAATAACCTCTTTGCCTTGCATCTTCTTTCTATCTCTGCCCAGAAGTGTTTTTCTGACTATTCAGGTAATCCTTAGACCAAAAGAACATTTTTTTAATTGTTCCTATATCTTATACTGCTTTGTCTTTTCTCTTATATTTACAAGAAACCTTCTCAAATTATTACTGTATAATCATTGCACTGTGGCTGATTTTGACTTCTTTACCAAATTTTTTTTTTACCATTATCAATACCCTCTTAACCATCATATCCTTCATCTTTGACCTTTAATGGTACTTTTTAAACCTTTAACTAAACACAAATCCAGGATCTCATTTTTTAGCTTTAACACTGAATGATTTCTGAGCTATTAGCTTTTCTTTCTGCCCTTCTGAATTTATTCTTATATTTATTTCACACCACACTTCAATAAAATTTGAATTCCAAGTTGTTACCATAAGCTTTATTTTCCTAAAAGTTACATGATATTTCTGATCCTGTATCATATATCACATATATACACACATATATGTATATTCACTATATTCCTTCACTAAACCATTTATATTTTGTAGAACTATAAATGTTTTAGTTATTCTCTGAGGTCATTTGTAAGATTTTTTTTTATTTATTTATGCATACAAGCACTGGGGTACAGACCGGAGGTGTGGGGGGTGAGAGGATTCACCACAGAAAGCGGGGAGCAGAACAGGCAGATCAACGGAAGTACACTGCTGAGGGGAGCAGCGGGCACAGCAGGAGAGGTCCACTGCGCCATATGGGTCCCCTCCCTGGCTGGCAGCAGGGATCGAACTTGTGCTGCAGTGGCTGCGATCTGCTTCATAATGCGTTGCTTAACCCACTGCACCACCAGGGAGGCCCCTCTCTGAGGTCATTTGTAATATAAAGTTGTGGTCCCCTTTTGAATTTTTCCCTCCTGTGCATATCCAATCAATCATCAAGCTGTCAATATTCTGTGTTAGTACATCTCACCCCTGTCCCTTGTATGTCCCCCACTGCCATTATTCTCACTTCTTTCTTCTTACATAACCTTTGTGCACTGTCCCTTTGGTTTGCCTTCAGTTATTTGGTCTGTCTTTCCTTACTACCATTTAAAACATCATTGCTAGATTAATCTTTTTTTTATGTTTATATGCTGGCCATATCTGTCTCTGAAATTTTTAATCTTTACATTACATATTAAATCAAAGAATGCCACATAGGCTCCTAATCCAATCATTCTGTGCTCTGACCTCAGCTAAAATTTCGAGCTTTTCTTTTTTCCATTGTTCTACATGCTCCAAATTGGCCTGTAGCCAACAGTGCAACTTGCTGTTTTGCAAAAATCAATTATAATTTCTCACCCTTGCCTCATATGTTTTCCAGAAATGTCTCTCATCTGTTGGCAAAATCTACTTCAACTAATGCTTCTTTATTTATACTTCTTTGATTTTCTAGACTAGATCTAGTAACTTTTCTCTGACTCCAATACACTGAACACATGACTTTGGGTGCTACTTAAGCATTCTACTTATGTTAAGATTACTTTTCTCTAGATTACTTTTCTCTATTTTGTCTTGAAAGTTCCTTAGAACAAAGATCAATTCTTCTACATTTAATATTTTCTTGAAATTCTCATTTATGTAACATATATTAGGTAATTCTGTAAGTATTTTCATTTCAACTTTTAGCCTCATGTGGGTTAGAGAATTTGTTTTAGATTTAAATTATGTTCACTAAAATCCAGAAACTTAGAACACTGGCACCAAATTGAGTTTGCAAAGGCTTGGAAGGTATCGGTAGGGTAAGAGATACTATGCAGACAAAGATAATCAAAGACACAGGGACTAGAATCAAATTAAAATATGGGTGGATGTAATAAAACCAAGGATTTATTTTAAAGAAGCAGGGAAAAGTGAGCATTCTAGCTCTCTAGTATAAAATGCCATTGAAAAGAAATCAAGAGAGCTAATGGAAAATGTGATATAAAAATGAACCATAAGAAATTGCATACTTAAATGGGAAGCATTCTTTTCTATTGAAAATTCTCAATGTAATGTAAAGTCAAGATAACAAAAATACTCTCTTTATCTTAAATTTTGTATATTAACTACCTTCTTTTTTCCAGACTTTCAGTTACTTTGATTCTCAGTGGGGGAAAAAAAAATCATTCTCATTTTTAATGCCATCCAATCAATGCCCTTAATGCCATCTACTGATATACCTTTAATTTCCTCAATTCCTACAACTTCCATCATTAAATTATGACCATTTTAAAAATATTTCAAATACCACAGTTCAGTTTCTTTTAGTTCAAAATCTTTTATCTCAGCATCTGAAGTGCATCCTCAACTTTTCTCTTTACTTTTGATCTCAAGGAGTTTAAGTGCATACTATCTCATGGCTATTATATTGACTAATAAAAAATGAGTTTGACAGTGTCACTGGCCTCTGAAAACCTGGTCATGACCTCAAATTCCATGTAAAAAGTCCATGCTCCTTGACATTACACATGTGGTTTTCCATGGGCTATCTCTGTCTACATATTTTATAGTCTGATTTCATCAATAAAGAGTTATTGATAATTTCCTAAGGAGCAAAAGTGCTTTTGATCACCTCTTTGCCTTTCTTCATGCTATCCTAATCTTCAGTTTTTTCAGCTTACCTCTCCTTTCTCTTAAACATACTAACAGGAATCATTTCTTTATAAATTACCCTTAATCACTTAACACTGTATTTGTCATTTATCATTTATTGCTTGTCTCTCTCAAGGGTATGGATTTCTTGAGAATAGAGTCAACTTATTTGTATCTGTACTGACAAGTATATAGTAGGAATTCGTTTAATGAGCAAATGGCTTCTTTTGACAGAATTATGAATGAAAAACAAGTCAATTTATTTGTATCTGTAGTGACAAGTTTATAGTAGGAATTCATTTAATGAGCAAATGGTTTCCTTTGACAGAATTATGAATGAAAAACAAGTTAAGAGTCATGGTGACAATGAAATTAAAGACCCTAGTAGTAGAAGAGAGACACCACTTTAAAATGGTGAAAATAGTGAGTTCCATTTCGCTCTTCTGGAATCAGAATCACAAAATGCCTAAATTCAATGTTATCCTGAGTAAAGACTTTATTATAAGAGAAGTGGAATGAATAAAACAGGAAAGAACGGAAAGACATGGTAGAGAGATTTTTAAAAAAAGTCAATTTTCAAATAAAACTTGACTTTATAAAAGCTGGACATGTCTTCTTAAGAAAGTTCAATAAAGGCCTCCCTGTTCACACAGTGGGTTGAGTGCTGCACTGTGAAGCATCCGTGGCATAGCAATGCAAATTGGATCCCCAGCCAGTCTGGGGACCCACATGGCGCAGCAGACCTCTCTTGTCTTGTCCGCTGTTCTCCTCAGCAGTGCATTTCAATAGATCTGCCTGAGTCCTCTCACCCACCACACCTCTGACCTATACCCCAGCTTTTGTATGCATAAATAAGTAAACAATATGCATAAATAAGTAAATCTAAAAAAAAAAGAAAAAAGTTCAATAAGAAATTTTTGTTCCTACTAGAGTATTATGTATATACTATATTATACTATATTAAATGCATAATGATAGATAATAAGGATTTTAAAAGTAGTTAAACACTTATCATTCCAACTTTCAAAAGCTGCATACCACTTATAAGATGAGGTATAAACTTATGCAAAGAGGCCAGTCTGTCATTATTGGTCGTCTAGTGTCTAGAAAGTGCCAGGCACATAGAAGTCATTGAATAATTGATAAAATATATCAGGCAAATGAAACTCAGATACTACAAAGGAAAAGCTCAGTTATCTAATAACTATTTGTTAAAAAAATATAAGATATGCATTCTATAAACATACCCACCACATACGATCACTAATCATATATCCAGGTGTAAGTCAACATCCATTTTATATTGTATCAAGACTTTTAGCTGAAAATGCCTCATTATTCAGCAGGCTCATTTCTATGAAATTATTTTACTTAATTTGGGATTCTAATGTATACTTAAGATAAGTAATTTATGTGGACACATGTCTGGCTATTCAGGAATGAATAAAAGTGAAGGGTAAGTCAAACCTTCATAACCAAAAGCTTATGTAAAAGATGCACTTCTTAAAAATAAAGAAACAAAATTACAGTGTTAAAGAATATGAAAATTATTAAAGCTATAAACAATTAAGTCCATAGTATGTTTTGTCCAGTTTATCCCCCAGTTTTTCCTTTCAATTCAATGTGTTTGAATGCTTTTAAAATATGGAGAGTGTAAAATAGCAGAATTTCCTCTGTATGACCTTTGAAAGCTCTAATGAAAATCTTATATCATGCATAAGCAAATTAATTCTGCTCGTAGATATTTCAAAAGCACTATGTTATTAAAAGTGTTCTATTTCCATTTCTGAGGCAGAAATTAGGTGATTTATCTTTTTCATCTGTTAGAGATAAATTGTTGAAATGACTTGAACAAACACCTGACTCACACTTGTGGTTCAAATCTCAACACAAATATTACCTCCTCAAGAAGGCCATCCCTGAGAAGTTCATCTAAATTAGTTCCCTCAGATGCATTCCTCATCATATCAGTCCTTTTTTTGTGTACATATCACTCTATTGTCTTTCTATTCCTCACTATTTATTTGTTGGTTGTCTTTTCTACTACATGAATTCAGAGTTCAAGAAGGCAAGAACTTTCTTGATTTCTGCCACAGCTTCAGTCATAACATACTGTATATAATTGTAACTCTTGGAGTGATAAACAAATGCAAATTAATAAGGATCTCACAATTGACAGATCATCTCAAAGTACCACTGATTATTAGAATGAAAAGAACTTTTTTTCTACCAAGCAGTATTGTCCAGAACTATGAAGTACTACAGTCATAGAAATTTCCTAGTACCATTTATTATTCTATGATGGACAATGTTTCTAATACATAAAAAAAGGATACTGGCATCTTTAGATTCCACTATGACTTTGTATTGATGCATGCACTGTAAGCAACAAGTTACCATTTTGCACATTGTTTTTTTTATTTTCTTTTAAATTTTCTCCAGTTTTATATATTAGTGATTTAGTACACAGTTAACTCAGTGGGAAGGGGGAGATGTTTTAATAGAGTGCCATTATAGAAGGTGCATAAATGTTCGTCCCAATCTCTATAACCTAATAATATTCACGGAATAAATAGAAAATTAAATTTTCCCCACATATTGCTGTGCCAAATCTTCTTAGAATGTTGTCTGTGGTGCACAAAATAAATGTCATTGATTTCCTTCTCCAAAGCTAAGGTAATGAGCCATCTTAAGATATAGAAGATTCATAAAGGCATATAAAGTTCTGTGTTGTTCATCTTTGGGCTGGACCAGCTGACTTGCACTTCAGTTCTACCACCTGCAATTGTAAACCTTCTGGAAGTGATTATGAAGTAGTCTTAAAAAAATTATCTTCACTTCTCTGTGAGCTAAAATACTTGGACCAGAGAGTAAAAGAACAGCTGCAATTTTGAGAAAAATCCTTAAGGTGGTACTCAGAAGTCAGTATTGAGATGGCATTTTAAATTATAGCTTCCCTTTTAGTGATGTATTCATTATATATAATCTATAATCTTCAGATTCTAGCTGCTCTATGGCTGTGTCTAGTCAAAATTATGAATCCGTAGTGCTGGAAATTGGCAGTCTCTAGAAATTTCCCCTTATTCCCTTTCCCTTAGTAGTCTCCTATTTCTTCTCCTTTCACCCACATATGATAAATTCTGTTTCCCCCTGACTGTTCTGAAGTATTAAAAGTTTCATTGTCTTGAATAGTTTAAATCAACTCTAAGATCCTTTTTTGTGTACGATCTTATTTATATTCATTTTAATTACATAACAAATAATGGAAACTAACAACTGAGGGACTAAGTAACATCATGGTTGCCTGGTTACCCTGGTTCCATCAGCCTTCATCAGATCCAGCCCCTTAATTTACTTGTATGTATGACTTTAGGTTATTTTTTAACTTGTATGTATTTTACTTTACTTACCTATGAATGTGAATGATGACAATAATAACTACCTCATATATTTATTATAAAGGTTAGGTTAGCAAAAGTATAAAAAATTAGAAAAATACCTGGCACATGACAAGTGCAGAATAAAATTTAATTTTTTTGTATTAGTGTGATTCAGTGAAAAAATGTGATATAGCCCTAGTCCTCATGGCTCATACAGGTTAGTGAGAGATAGAAATTTAAATAAGATGTTATAACTGTGTGTAAGTGCTATGAGAAAGTCAGAGGATTTAGGCCACACACAGAAAAGACATTAACTTTATATGTTTCTTTTCTTTTGTAATTTACTTAAACAATCTGCTAACATATTCTTCTTTCATGTAATAGCCAATTTTGTGGAGACAGTGTTTCAGCATCAAAACTTGCCATTGAAATGTTAGTACTATTAGATGGATGAATACTTTAGTAAAAACAAGCAGTTTTTTATAAACTAAAAACTAATTAGAAAAATTCAGTGAACTATACCTTTCCACTTATGAGATCCTGCTGGAATGTGTACAAAGTTAGAAGGTCTATTTTTAGCATTATCAGATTTATACTGATTTGATTCAACAAAATGGCAAACTTAACAGTCAAGAAAGAGGTTAATGCCCTTCGAGCATGTCTCCAAAGTTCAGAACTGTTCTATTTTTAAACAATGGCGTGTGAAGAGCTCTTGGCTGAAAATAGGTACAGATCATGTGTCCCAGTAGAATATAGAACGTCAGTATATTTCACTTGCACAGAACATGAATCAGGCTGAGAGTATTATATTGTCCTTCTGACCTTTAATTTGTCAAATTGCTGTTATGGAAGAAAGCATAATTTGCACGCATATTTATTTAGTACAATCTGAATCACTATTTTAAAAGTCTATATTTTTCAATTTTTTAGTGCCTTCAAAAAATGTGTTTGGTTAAGATTAACTAAAAAGGACAAGAATCATAGTACTGTAAATTTATACAGTGATCTTATAATTTCTCTGACAGTGATATAACAGGCATAATCACAAAAGGCTGAAAAGATTATGTCAGTGATAGGTTGTGTTTATATTAGCAGGTGAAAAAAAGATAAATTTTCTTTATTTTGATGTAGAATTTTCACTCTGCATCACTAGTTTCTAGGCAAGAAACATTTATTGATTTCTTACTCTATACAGGAGATTGATACTATGGAAAGTTAAACTGTGCTTTCCAGTCTCAAAATGCTAACTCTATGCTTGTAGATACAAGAGGTAATTATATAGGGGAAAAACTATGAAGTTAAAATTCATTACTAAAAGTATTTTTAAAATGTATGAAGTCAAATGTGGTTAATTGCCAGATAAAAGCAACAGTGTATTTATACTAAAATTTTTGAGAAGGGAATGTTTTCATATGGAATAGACTTGGGAGAGCCTCAGAGGAAAAGAGTCTTGCACTGAATCTAAGTGCGCTTATGGAATTTGAAATGAAAAAGTTAGCAAATAATATTTCAGGTAAAGAAAACAGGGCTAACAAAAACAGATGCTGTATATCTAATATCTAGCTCCTAGTTCAGCTTTACTTTTGGGCCAAAAGATAAAAAGAACTTAGATAATAAATATCTTTTCTTTTTAGATGGAATACGATATGAAGTGTTGATATGGTTTAGTTTTGATGTTACATCAATCATCAAATCACTTAGCACTATTATATATTATATACAGATGTGTAGATATATATATACACACATATATATATATATAGTAACTCACTGAATCCACTATATATATATGCCTATATATATATAGGCATATAAACCATATAAACTGAGAACTGAAAAGACCTGAGCTCCTGAAATGGGTGCAGAGTGGTGACTTAACACACACATTTGATCAGTTGAAACTAAAATGTTAGTAGCTCTGAATGAAAAGTAGTAATATTATATTATGCCTCTGAAATCCTCAGATTCCCTTAAGTTTGACACTTAAAAATACTTTCTGATGCCATAGTAATGTATAGGATTTATATACCTACAATGTTTATTTTTAATTGTAAATTAGAAAAAAGACGTCTGTTTTATATAGAAATGAGTAACCCAGTATCTTTCATACTCTCCCTGAGTGTTTTAAATTATCCAATTATTAAACATCTGGATAAGTGCTCTGTAATATTATTTTAATTATAATTGCTGTGCTAGGAATACTTAATAGAAAGAATAATATATTTAGATATCTCTAAACATATTTATTTATACCTAAATAATATATTTAGATATTCCCTAAATATATATATTTATATTTAGAATATGAATCCGATACTTTGACAACTGTCTGTGTGAAAATTATATTTGGTCAATGCCATAGATAATAACTGAGAAAATCTAGAGAAGCCTAAAAACATCTCAAAAGCTAATGAAGAAAAGTCAATACATTTTACCTAATTTAATTTAAATTCTGTTATCTAAATCATACTATTCAAGGAAAACAAGAGACCAGTCATATAAAGTGGAACAAAAAAAAATAAAATAAAATTTAAATCTTTAAGATTTCATAATAAACTCTATGCATGAGAAATTATATTAACACAAGGGTTGGAGTACCTCTTGAGGTAAGATAAGATAAAATTCAGAATATATATGCTATTTTAAGGGAAAAATATTTATGCTTTTTAAAGTGATGTTTTAGAAATTGTTTTTTAAGTTCAGCTTCTATCCAGAAGTAAGAAATATCCATTTATTTAGGAACATAAGACAGTTGAACTCAATCTGTTTTTCCCATGTTGAGTAGGGAACTCCTGTTCTGCAAATAATTTACAACTTGCTATTCACTCGTTGGTACAATCCTTCCTGGGCTTCACCAGGGATGGACATATGAACATAATATATGTCAATGTATAATTCCTCCTTAGTTTTTTTTTCTGATATTTGAACCATTTTTTCTTTCCTATATAATCAAATTTAAGTGAACATAGGAAAATTTTATATCATCTGCTGTGTTCCTGCATGTTACCTAATGGAGAAATATGTTTCCATGTACTAAGAAGGCAAAACAGTGAGACTGCTAAAAATAAATTAATTTCGGTCTTCATGTGCTTGTATATTGCAAATTTCAAATGTGATTTTATAGCCTAAAACAATATTGGACTCAGTGAGGACTACAAAAAAAAAAAAGAAAAAACATTAAACTTTTTGCATCTGGGTCTCCCTGGTGGCGCAGTGGGTTAAGCAATGCACTATGAAGCAGACCTCAGCCACTGCAGCACGAGTTCCATCCCTGCTGCCGGCCAGGGAGGGGACCCACATGGCGCAGCAGACCTCTCCTGCTGTGCCCACTGCTTCCCTCAGCAGTGTACTTCTGTTTATCTGCCTGTTCTGCTCCCCACTCTCTGTGGTGAATCCTCTCACTTCCCCCACACACACACACACACCTCTGGCCTGTACCCCAGTGCTTGTATGCATAAATAAATAAATCTTTAAAAAAATAAATAAATAAACTTTTTGCATCTGTATATCAGGGCAGCCACCTGAAGCCCATTCAAATCCTCATTAAGAAAATAAATCAGAAGAAGAAAAATATCAGGTAGTTTCACTTATATGTAGAATGTAGAGAAACAAAACAAAGGATCATACACAACCAAAACAATAATGACTCTTTAACATCTGAACACAAAACAGTGGCAACTAAGAGCAAGGTGAAGGATTACTGGGGCTTTGGTGGTGGGCATTATGTGAAAATATACAGTTGTAGAGGAATGAACCTATTGATGTAATCCAACTTTCTATCATAATTAAAAAAATAAATTAACTTCATAAATTAACTTTAAGTATCTTTAGACCCAGGTTTTCAGTTGTTTTTTTTTTTAATCAGTTTTGTTTAGATCTAGTCACAGTATCCTAGCATTCCCTTCATCATTTGTTGCAACGCTGTGGATTTATTAGAGGAAATTATTTATGTTGTATAGGATGCTTGTTTGCCAGTGTCATTCCAGATCAAGTTAAACTTCAGTCTCCTTTATCTTCTTCTATATTTACCTTTTACATTAATTTGAGGACCAGAGGAAATAACTCTTATTTACCTGAAATGTAAATGAGTCTTGATAAATGAAGTTAAATTTATGTTAGTTTTGTATATCAAAAGCATTATTTTTCTGATTTTCAAAATATTTTGATGAATCATATTAAAGCAAAAGCAAAGCTATTTCCATAGCAGTTGAATCATATATTACAACACAAGATTACTGTGAATATAAATAGAATCAGGTATTTTAAAAGAATTCCACAATTGTTTTTCATTAAACAGTTTTCCATGGGAATATTTATATTCCATAAATTATGAAATTCAAATTGGTTAAAAATATAGAATATTTTATATTCTATATTTTATATTTATAAAATATAAAATGTATTCTATATTTTACTTATAAATATAGAATATAAAAATATAGAATATCAGTGATATGTTTTAAGAAAAAATAGATACTTTTCTAAAATGGGTAGTTTTAGATTTAGAAGTTATACTAAAAGTGACTTTTTTTAAAATTCTAAACCATTAACAGTTACAAAATGTCAGGATATAAGTTAATCCTAGATGCAAAGCATTAATGACTTTAGCTCAGATAACAGTCACCTTAGTGGAACTGAATGAGCAATGGTCAAAAGTAGTGGGTTAGTTTCTCTAGTGATTGTCTAGCTGTGTGGTCTGGACAATGTATTTCCTCTCTTTAAACTCCGCCATCTTCCCTCTACCATGTATGTGAGGACACGAAAGCCAAATTCAAGTTTATGTATTGATTGTTTGTCTCTAGGAAAAAAAGAGGCATGACATGAATTACCTCTCAGAATGAGTGCTTAATAAATCTTGTTCTCGTCCTCTTTCCTTCTAATTCCTATCTTGAACTTATAGTTAAGTTAAATCACAATGTTTATTTGGGTGGGTATACAGGAGAACCAGAGATATCAATGAAGAAGCCAATGGCTGAATACTTTTCTTAAAAGGGGATAAGTGTAGGGTACAGATGATGACAGGGTTGTGGCTGTGGCTCCAGCTTTGGTGGAGGGTAAGTGAGTCATGTTTCCTATGGATGTGTGAAGAGGTATTCCCAAAATTATGTAGTTAAGTAAAAAAATTGACAAATCAATAACTTTTTTAAAGCACATGTTGACACTCTCCTGTAGGAGCAAGACAACAGGAAGAAATGCTGGTGTCCCTCTGTGTTTCTGCACATCCCTGCCTCATAATTCAAAGATCTCAAAGCCTGTTGACTTAGGAAGTCAGTCAGTTAGCTTAGTTGTGTGATGCAGCGAGATACTAAATACATTTGGAATTTTAAAAACTGACAAACTAGAATGTGAGTACCACATACAAAAGTATTCCAATTCAGAATTTTAAAATAGTTGCAGTAGGGAAATAAAATAACCAAGTGTACATTCATCAGTTACCTCACATTCAACAGTTATTCATATCAGGTTCTCAAAATTTGTTAAGTTCAAAAGAACAAATTTTTGGTTAGTATCAAAATTTTTAGAGTTTGTGTGTATTATGAATTTGTTCAAAGTTAGGTGTCCTCTCAGAATCTATCAAAATCTCAGTTAGGAAATTGGTGTGTCCAACAAACTAGTTTTTCTCTTGCATATGTGTAACCTTTAGTGTATTATTTAATGCCTTCTGTTAAATGAGCAGCAATAAGACTCACAACACAATATCATTTTAAGGTTAAAGTAAGTTAAACTTGTAAAACTTTTAAATCAATGCTTGGAACCCAGCAAGAACTCAATCAATATTTTCTCAATTTTATTATGTTTATTTAGAAAATTACCCCTGCCTTAAAGAAATTCCTGAATACGTCTATGATATTACTTGGTTTTGATTCAAAATTATTGATTGGAAAAAAATCAGACAATATCAGCAGCATACTTTCAGAGGATGCTGAGGTTATGAAGTGTCACCTGATGTAGATTTGATTGTTTATAAAGTTATTATAGAAATCTGTAGGTTTGAATGCCATTTGATATGTCTGATATGTTCTTAGAAGGAGATTCTTGTGTGCTCTGCACAGTCTAAAAATATGGGCTATGTTTGATGTAGGAATTTAGCAATGTAGCAGCAGCTCTGTTTTAAGATGACTCTGATTCATTTGTGTAATGATGGCAATTATATTTATAGCTACCATGCTTAAAACTTTTTAGAAATGTACTTTGTAGAATAAAAAAATATAAAATGGATGAAAACTAAATGTTTCACAAATCAATGAAGAATTACAGTGCTGATGGAAGTCTTAAATATAACTATTCTTTTTTTTTTCAGATTTATTGAGATACAATTGGCATACAATATAGTATTTAAGATATACAACATAATGGATTGACACATGTGTGTACTAAGAAATGATTACCACAATAAGTTTACTTAATATACTTCATGTCAAAGTTAAAGTTTTTCTTGTAAGAACCTTAATATATGATCTTAGCAATTTTCAATAAGAAATGCAGTATTGTTGACAATAGTCACCATGTTGGACATTACATTCCCTGACATTTTTATCTTTTAATTGAAGTTTGTACTTTTTGACCACCTTCACCTATTTGCCCCTCCTCTACATAATACCTCTGATAATCATCAGTCTACTCTTTATTTCTGTTGGCTCTGTACATGCAAGTGAGATTATGCAGTATTGTTTTTATATGATTTATTTTACTTAACATAATGCCCTCAGTATCAATCAAGATCCATCCATTTTGTCACAAATGACAAGATTTCCTTTTTTATAACTGTATAATATTTTTTCCCATAATAACCAGACTGGATATTGCTTAAACCTTCATAAGGCTTAAAATTATATATTATTCCAAAGCACATATATATGGTTAATAAATCCTTCCTGAAGCAATATAAATATATCATATCTTGTGTTCTTGATTTCTTAATTAACTTTATCAAGTTATTTAACTTGATTATTTAAGTCATTTAACTTGATAAGTATAAACTAGGAAACAAATCACTAACAAACAATATAACAATAAAAATTACTATTGAGAGTGCAAAAACAAGCCACAAATGGAGTTGCAATTACTATCCCAACAAAGCACTCATATCAAGATAGTGAAAATAATTCTTACAACATAAAAACCAGAAGAATTCTTGACTAAACACTTCACCAAACAGGATATTTATCTGACTAATAAGCCTATGAAAATATGCATGACAACATTAATCAGTGAGGAAATTTAAATTAAAACCACAATGACAAAGACTTTTTTTAAAAAATAAGATGCATCTACATGCTAACTAGTGGTTAAAATTAAATAGAGAGTGGTAAAATCAAATTTAGTCAAGAATGTAGGACAACTGAAATGTCATATATTGCTGGTATGTTAGTAAAATAATACAATTATCTTAGAAAAGTTCTAGCTAAATGAATAAGGTTAAATAGATGCCTACCCTATTATATGAAATCCCAACCTTAGGTAAATACTTGAGAAAGCAGTGTGTAAGTTCCCAAAATAATTTTTACATCAGTTTCTTTTTATTATCCTAAAACTGGAAATAACCCAAACAACAAGAAAAGTAACATGCATAAACATTGACGTAGGCATAAAGTGAAGTACACTGAAATAAAAACAAAAAAGAAAAAACTGTCACCTACAACATCATGGGTGAATCACACTGACAATGATGAGCAAAAGAACGAAGAACAGAGACTGGAGATTTCCTTTTTTATGAATTTCAAGGACAAGTAAAACTACTTATAGTGATAGAAGTCTGTAGAGCTAAAATGTCTGAGAAGTGAAGGAACAAAAGGAAACCTGAGAAATGTTCTATCTGTAAATCTGCGTGATTATAAAGATCACATACTTGGAAAAGCTCAAGATTGTGGACACTTAAAATTTGTGCACTTTACTACATCTGTGTTATACTTTTAAAAATACTCTCTACATTTGTTTCTTCAAGGCTGAGATGTCAGACCCACAGACTCTATTACTACATCTATGTCTTTTTGTCCTCCCACCTACTAGGAAAGGTTACTTCAGTTTCTATGTCTCTTAAGCAAAATTACAAATTCAGCTCCAAAGAAATTTGTCAAAAATGGTAAAATTGGCATTCCCACGGTTTTTATTCTAACTTGCAAGAATAAAAACAGTTGGTCCCATATCCCTATTTTGGTCCAGAGAAGGTAGCACCATGTCTAACCTGGACCAGAATCTGCAGATTGGAATCAAATATGTAGACCTTCTAATTTAGAATTGACCTGATCCCAGAAATTTAAAAAAAAAATCAAAAAGAGGAACATACAATCTTTCTCTAGTTCGAGACTTCCAGTAGAAACCCAAAGAGCTTTAGAAAGACAAATTTTCTTGTCAATATCAGAAACAGGTTGAATTTATCAAGATAAATCATGATTAGATTAGTGTATCCATGTCACCTTTCTCAGTGTCTGCCACTGCCATATATTAATATGAATGAATTTGAGAATAAAACAAAAACATCAAAAAGCTGTTATCAGGCTACTGGACCTTTGTTGTATAATTACAGTCAGTAGGTGCAAAGATTATTTTTTTAAAGATTCATTTATTTATGCATACAAGAGCTGGGGTATAGGCTAGAGTCGCGGGAGGTGAGATAATTCACCAGAGACAGAGTGAGGAGCAGAACAAGCAGATTCACTGAAATACACTGCTGAGGGGAGCAGCAGGCAAGGAAGAAGACGTCTCCTGTGCCATGTGGGTCCCCTCCCTGGCGTGGCTTTGAACTCATGCTCCTGTGCTCCAGATGCTTCACATCTGGATGCTCAAACAGCTGCGTCACCAGGGAGGCCCAAGTGCAAAGATTATTTAACATAATGGAATACAGAAGCAATAATGCTATAACTAATAAGAAGTATGATTCTTTTCTAGGCCTCCCTGGTGGCATAAGTGGTCAGGTCACAGCACTATGAGGTGATCCCCAGCCAGGGAGGTGACCCATTTGGCGCAGCAGACCTCTCCTGTCCTGCCCTCTGCTCCCCTCAGCAGTGTATTTCAGTAGATCTGTCTGTTCTGCTCCCCACTCTGTCTCTGGTGAATCCTCTCACCCCTGCACCTCTGACCTGCACCCCAGCTCTTGTATGCATAAATAAATATTTAAAAGAAATAAATTTCTTCATTAAAAAAAGGTAAAAGAGTGACTGGAGTTCTTGCATATCATGGTTCTAATTTTATGTAAATAATAATGAAACTTATAAAAAGAAGGCACTTGTATATATTTTATTAACATTTTTCAAATGTTCATTATATACATATACTACTGGAAGCTGGGAATAGAAAATTTTGACACAAAAATAAAACAATCTCTGCTTTTGAGGTGATGTATATTATTAGATTCTATGGGGTTTTTTGGTTATGAATATAAATTCATATAATACGTTATATAATACATGATATATATTCTACATCAACATTATATAATATATAAATATATTTAATTTTAGCAAATTTTTCTTCCTGAAATGATTAATAGAGATCTTAATATTTGTTTATTCTTGTCATATTTAGGAGATAGTCAACTTCAACTGCCGGAAGCTAGTGGCTACAATGCCTCTGTTTGCTAATGCGGATCCTAATTTTGTGACTGCCATGCTGAGCAAGTTGAGATTTGAGGTGTTTCAACCTGGAGATTATATCATACGAGAAGGAGCTGTGGGTAAAAAAATGTATTTCATTCAACATGGTGTGGCCGGTGTCATCACAAAATCCAGCAAAGAAATGAAGCTGACAGATGGCTCTTACTTTGGAGGTCAGTAAAAAAAAAAAAAAAAAGAAAGCAACTGAGATGAAATTTAAGTTATTTAAGATATATTTAAAGATGTCAGAATGTTCATTTGTTGGTTTAAATACAGACTAGTATTTGAATACTGATAATGGTGTCAGTAATGATATTTTTTCACATTTCAGTGTCATATGTTCAGTTCATGTGTATTTACTACTATATAAGGTGGAGTGTGTTTTATCCTCTTAAACTAGACCCAAATAGCAGTAGCTTAAGTCACATAGAAAGTACATTTTTCTTTCATATAAAAACCCCAGGAGGATCAGATCATTTTCCCCATCACAGTTTTCAGGAGCCAATATTTCATTTATTTTGTTGGTCTGCTGATTTCTACAGTGTTTTTCTCATTATACATGGGAAACAGATCTGCACCACCATGATTTAACATGGCCACAGAGGGGGAAGGGGGCAAGGAAGTGAAGAGTGAACAATCCTGTTTGGATTTGTGCCCAGAATTGCCAGCATTGCTGCTGTTCACATCTGATTGCCAAGGGCTTAGTTACAAGAGTCCCTGTAGGTGTACTGGGAATGATGGCTTCTAGTTGAGTGGCATATTTGTCCAGGATTCTTCAGAGATACAGAATGTCATATTCATATAGCCAAAAGGAGTTTTTTAAACAGAAATTTGTCTTTTCAAATATGGAGACTGCCAGGTTCTATGATTTGCCATTTGCAAGTTGGAGACCCTGGAGAGCTGGTGCTATAATTCAGTCTTATTCAAAAATCCTGAGAACTGGGGGAACTGATGGTTCAAATCCCAGTCTAAAGGCAGAAGATGAAATGTTAGCTCAAGGAGCAGGACTGATGGTGAATATGGGTGAAGTTCCTGAGTCTAATATTCATGGCTTAGGTCAGATGAATGGGGAGGTGCTGAGTTTTGTGTGCTGTGTGTTGTGGGTGTAAGAGTCTTGCTTGTAGAATAAGAAGTTCCTGGACCCCTTAACTCCTCCTGAGGATATTTATACTTCTAATTTTATATTCTAAATTTTCTTGAAGAAATTAGCAATTTCATCAAGGTCATGTGCTTGAAAAGGGACAAAGCCAGGTTTCAAATTAAATCTGTATTTATCTACTGTTCCTCCTAAAAGAGAGTATAATGGTTTTTCTAGGATATAAATTTTAAACATTAGCTAAGCCATAGCTTTGTGTATGTGTGAATGTTTTGCATTGTTGTTAATTTTTGTACAATGTTTGATTACTCCTATGCTATCTATGGCCCTTTAGATGTCCACGTGTTAAAGCTATTATTTATCATTTTTTTCATATTTTCTGTTTGATCCTCCTATTAAACATAATCACATTATTAATGCATTATCAACTGAGGAAGGTAAAATAACATTTACACAGCTTTTTAAAATTACAAATAATATATCTTAGCTTCAGAAGCTCACCATTTTAAAAGAATAGCTTGTTTTTCTTTTTTTTTTTAAGATTTGTTTATTTATGCATACAAGAGCTGGGGTACAGGCCAGAGTTGCAGGAGGTGAGAGGATTCACCAGAGACAGAGCAGGGAGTGGAACAGGCAGACTGACTGAAACACACTGCTGAAGGAAGCAGCGGGCACAGCAGGAGAGGTCTGCCGCGCCATGTGGGTCCCCTCCCTGGTCAGTGGCAGGGATCAAACTCGTGCTGCAGTGGCTGTGGTTTGCTTCATAGTGCATTGCTTAACCCAGTGTGCCATCAGGGAGGCCCAGAATAGCTTGTTTTTCTGATGAGTATGTTTCACTATTAATTTCTCTATCTACTCATCCCTTAGTAATCATTTGTCTTTCCACATCAAAGCATTCTAATTGAGTCAGTCACTTAAATTCTTGCCTTCACATCTGTTCCATAAGTTTTTCTCTTGGTATAGTAATGCAAAACAAGCCTGCCAGAAGGAAAATATTCCTCATAGTTGTGAGCATTATAAATCATTTGGCATTAAAAACTGCTTAATCTAACCTAATATTTTGCCAGCCTTGCAAAAACTACCATGTATTTCGTATAGCTAATGTGCATTTTTAAGATTATTGTGCCCAAAATACATGTAGTCAACTCACAATCATCTAGTATTTTTAAATTTAGTGCCACAGATTTGAAAAACCACAGGCAATCCTTATCATGGTGACTATTCAATATTTTAAAAGACTGAAGCATCTGCCAATCTGTAATGATCTCTAGTACATTATATATTTCTAAAATTTCATGCTGATTTTGTAGTTGTGAGGAATCTGTTTATCATAAATTTGCAATTTTATTATTTTACTTAGGAGGAGGAGGAGGAAGAGAAGACAGCAGGAAGAAAAAAAAACAATCTTATAGTAATTTTTCCCTCACTTCTTCATTTGCTTCCTTCTAATCCAGGATAAGTAAATGACTGTTTCAATAATGACCAGACAACTCTTATAGATTTTTTTTATATGTCCTAACTCACCTAGAAATGCCAGATAATATACAACTGCAGGTGAAGTTTTCTAAATCATGGAATGAGAGAGATGTTAATTCCCATCCATATCCTCACCTCACCACTTTGGGACTCTATCGTCATGTATAAATACATCTAGACATAATAAAAAATTAAATCCAAATGTCTGAGAAATTTATAAAAATAAGATGAACCTGAAGACATTTTGAAGTTGTCTTTCTCCCCTTCCTAAAACAGAAAAGGAAGGAGAGGCAAAAAATAAAATAAAAGTAGAGGAAAATTAAAAGGTCCTTTTACAATTCTGATTTCTTTTGAATTCTTGGGGTTATTTACAAGGGGTTGTCTTTGGAGCTGTTTATAACTAAAAGACAGGCCACATACAGGATATACATCACCAGGAAGAATAGTATAAGAGAAAGCAATCTCACTGATATTTTCTTCAAGGTTTGTGCTTAGAGTAAATCTGTGTTAGAATTTGAGAACCCTTTAATTGCAAGCCCATATTTCCCATTCCATCCCTTTCTTCCAAGATTCCTAGAAGAGGAGGTTTCCAATACTATTGTGTTTTTACCCATTTCACAGGTAGTCTTCTTTTACAGAAAGTTCCTCTAAATCATGTCTCTTGCATTCTGTATGCAAAGAGGTTGAAGAAGTTTTAGGACATGAAGTCAGAAGTCCTTGGTGAATAGAAAAATTCTTGTAAGTAGAATATAGACTACATTCACTGGAAATCCAAGGGGTGGTCTGAATAGAGGTTTGGAGTTCATTAAGCTGTTGATAATAATGAAGTTTAGGATGCGATCATTGAAATAAGTGTTAAGTAAGAATTTTAAAATGAATGACTCTCAAAAGTAAGATAATCAAAGATTATCACAGTGAACATTCCTAATAGATACAGGTTGTGCAAACTATTGTTCTGTTATGACACTCTCTTTAAGAATGATTACCATAGCATTACCAATCATTCTGATGGACATAATGTTTATCTATATTTCAATGGTAAGCTTAAACTACATTTTCTGTAGTTTTAAGATTTTTTTTATTATTTACACTGTTTTCTTAATTTTCTCTCCATCTGATTCCTTTGTGATTCACTTGCATTGTTTATATAAAGGATGTATACAAACTATAAAGCTAAAATATTCCTATTACAGACTTATAGAAGACATTTTATTTTTAATTTGTATCCTCACCCTATCACAGTCCCTGATGTATCATATTTAATGAATGAATATTTGTAGCATTGAACTTTATTGGCACCATCTTTAATTGAATATTTTATATTGTGAAGACAATTATCAAACTCATATGTAATAAACAACATCTCTATATGTTTTAAATTTTTGAAACATAAAATTGAGGTATCTACTATTCTTTATTTCTACTATAAATTCTTGACAGAAGTTATAAATATGAAAAAAATCATTGGACTTAATCTTTTGGTAATATCTTATTTAATAATGACTATGTAGCGAAATTCCTTTCTGGTTACTTCTTTCACTGCTCTTGTTTTTTGCTCTCCAACCTCACACTTGGCTTTCAGAACTTCAATCCAACATTGCTGACTAAGATCTTCTTGCCCTACTTTGGTAAATCTGTTCATCCTCCCTCACAACTGAATGTGATGAATGAGCTAACGTTAGTAAAGTACTGAGTTCTCTATATACAAGTTGTGCAAACAATTATTCTGTTGTGATGTTTTCTTTAAGAACTGTTATATGTCATTGCATTTGTGGAGTCAAGGAGAAAAAAATGAGAGTGAAGTGTGTCTGAGTAGGCTTGCTCAAACAGTGTAAGGATAGCAAACGTATGTAAAGAGCTGGCATTCTATTTTTATTTTATGAGATAACATTAGTTTATAAAATCGTGTATGATTCCATGACATTGATCATACATCCTCAGACACATGCCACCACCGTACACCCATCCCCAATGCACCCAGACTCCTCCAGCATGGTTTGTTGTACTCCGTCATCACTGTGTCTAGTCCCCTACTTCATTCTGTAGCCTCAATTCCACAGTGGAATTCCTATGGTTTGTTATTAGATGCTTTTATCTGACCATTGTTTTGTTTTTCTATATTCCACACCACATGTAAATGAAACTTTGTGGTTTTATCTTTCTCCTTCTGATTTATTTTGCTTGACATTTCCCTCTCCAGTTCCATCCAGGTTATTGCAAATGGCAAGAGTTTATTTATTTATTTTTGATAGCTTAGTAGTATTACATTATGTTCATATTCCACATCTTTCTGAGTCACTCCTCTGTCTTGAGTACTCAAGTTGCTTCCATAACTTGGCTACACTACCTAGGGTTGCAATGAACAGAAGAGTGCATACATTCACTTTTTTTTTATTATTTGGGTAGATATATAGCAATGGAATTGTTAGACCATATAGTAGATCTATTTTTTAATATTTTGACAAACTACCATATTGTTTATCATAGGGGTTGGAACAGTCTGCATTCCCAAACAAAGGTTCCTTTTTCTCTATATCCACACCAACATTTGGTATTTCTGGTCTTTTTGATATGGGCTATTCTCACAGGTGTGAAATGATATCCCATTGTGGTTTTCATTTGTATGACAGTGAGTCATGATGTACATATTCTCATGTGCCTGTTGACCATCTGTATGTCTTCTTGGGAGAAGTTTCTAACTTGGCCATTTTGTAATTGAATTATTTTGCATTTTGTTAAGTTTTATGATTTCATTAGATATCTTGTATATCAACCCTTTTTCAGATTTATGGCATGCAAATATTTTCTCCTTTTCAACTGGGTATAATTTTCTTTACTGATAGCTTCTTTTACTGTACAGAAGCTTTTTAGTTTGATATAGCCACATTTGTTTATATTTACTTTTGTACTTTTTGTCTCTTGCTACTGAAGAAGACTCCACAAAGACATCTCTGAAACCAATAGCATGGGGTGTTTTCCCTATATTTTTTTCAATGTGTTTAATAGTTATAGATATTTTATTCATGTATTTAATCCATTTTTAGTTAGTATTTTTGTTTAAGGAGTAAGGAAATGATCTAATCTCTTTATTTTGTAGGTGGCTCTCCAGTTTTCTCAGCACCATTTTTTAAAGAGACTTTCCTCTCTCCAGTGTACATTCTTGGCCCTGTTGTCATAGTTTAACTATCTATGAATGTGCAGGCTTATTTATGGGCTCTCAACTCTATTCCATTTATTTATGTACCTGTTCTTGTTCCAGAACTATAGTGTTTTGAGTACTGTAGTTTTGTAGTATAAGTTGGTGTCTGGGATTGTGATACCATTCTTCCTCTTCTTTGTCAAGATCATGTTGAGCTAATCTGGGTCTTTTGTGGTTCCATTTGAATTTCAGTAATGATGATTTTTGTTCTAGTTCTTTGAAGAATTCCAATGGAACATTGATAGGATTATATTGAATAGATACGTTGCTTTGGGTAACATGGCCATTTTTGACATTGTTTCTTCCAATCCATGAGCAAGGAATATATTTCCATTTTTTGTTTTCTAGTACTTTTAACAGTCTTGTAGTTTTCATTGTGAAGTTTAACACCTCCTCTGTTATGTTTTCTTCTAGGTATTTAATTCTCTAGTTCTATATTTTTAATATCGCTCTGATCACCTTTTGTGTTCTATATTATCATCTGGGTGTGAGATGTGTTGAAGGCCATCTTTCTGTGGGAATAAGAAGTACTATCTTTTGAGGCATTAAGTATATAGTTGAAAAAAATAACATTTTTAGTGGTCAAAGTCACATTTTTATGCTAAAGAGAGTTTGTAGAAATGTCTATAAAATCTGCTATATAATTATCATAGTGTAGTATTTGAGTTAAAAACAAACTTAAGGCTCTACATGATAAATATTCCAACATACACTGCTTGTGATCTTAGGAATTTACTCTGGACAGGTTCATTTGGAAGACAGTGGAATCCTGTGGTTACTTTATGTGTATCATTGCTGGTAGACAGATGGCTGGTTTCTCACTGTGTCCTTATTTCAACTCTATTGCTCTTGCTCTTTCTCTATGTGATCTTCCATTTGTCCTATTTATTTTGTGCCCAGGTTTTATTTACTCTTAAATTTAGATCCTCCCTTCAAGTGTGAAGGTCCACATTACTAAGATTACATGACTGTACCAGTAATCCCTCCTACCAGACTGTGCACCACATACCATTTAAATAGTTATATCTGAGGAGCCAAAGCATATTTTATTGCTTGGTTGATTCCTTCTTATATTTCCAATTCTATCTTTAGTTATAAACTATGAAAGGACTGGGAGACAGCATGATGTGACAGAGTGCTCAAGATCCACAGGGTGTAGTCCCAGTCACATTTCTGTTATAGGCCCAAATGCATGTCCTCAGGCCACTGTTTAACATCTAGGAGAATGTTAAACATACCATCTGTAGTGTTTGGGATATTCATCTGTAAAATGAGATTGTTAAGACAGACATTGTAAAGAACCTTCCTGCTCTGATTCTGTTGAATTGGGGGGAGCGGGGGTTGGTGGTATCTCATCTATTCCAGTTTGTTTATTTTAATAACCATTTGAACATCTGAAATATCTCCTTGCCCAAAGTAGAGTTCACAGAATATATGAAGGAAGACTATATATTCAGTTTGTGGTGTTAACACTATGGGTGTTTTCTAGGACATGACCCTAGAGCTATATGAAAATTGGAGGCCAGTGGCATTTGTGATGATTTGTGTTGTCATGGATGAAATTAACTACAAATATATTCATAGATATTTTAAAAATAGAAAATGTCAGGGGATGATTGTAAAGCTCTTTGAAATGTGGCAAGAATTTACTGGATAAGAGTGATAAGAGTGTAAGTGTTAGAACAGGAGCACAAGTTCGATCCCCAGCCAGGGAGGGGACGCACGTGGCGCAGCAGACCTCTCCTGCCTCACCCGCTGCTCCCCTCAGCAGTGTATTTCAGTCGATCTGCATGTTCTGCTCCCCACTCTGTATCTGGTGAAACCTCTCTCTTACCCACCACACTTATGACCTGAACCCCAGCTTCTTGTATGCAGAAGTAAATAAATCTTTAAAAAAAAAATGAGTGCATTAGAGCTAATGATGCAACTTGACTTTGAGAAAGTCAATGATCTCTAAAACTCTAAAGTCTAGATAATAATAATGCCTACCTTATTGGCCTTGCTTAGAGGACTAAGTGATGTACCATATCTAAAATACAGCAGTGTGTGGCACAAAGGCTGTGCTGTGATGCTAAGTCGTAACAAAAGCAATAGGGTTGGTATAGTATAGAGCAGCAAATACATGCATAAGACATTTCTAAGGCAATATTGATTCAGTTCTCTTGTTGAGTAAATCAGTGCTGGAAAATCTGATTGCTAATTTGTATCATCTTCTCAATAAATGTTAGTCTTACCTTCAATAAAAATGGAAATCATGTTGAGTCAGTGTGTGTGTGAGAGGTGAGGAGTTGCAGGGTAGAGTAAATAATCTTGATAGCCTTTTTAAACTAAAGGTTCTTAGCTCTGAAAATGTTAATATCTTTCTTTTATGCACGTGTGTTTGACTACATGCACACACACATGCACACACACACACCTAAGCAAGAATTCTGTTGGGATACTTAAAGTCAGATTCTTCAAACAATGAATGCTTAATATGTCAGACAGTGCACTAAGTAATTTCACATCTACTATATGACTCCATATTAGATTACTCTCACTACAAAAATATATCACCTGCACTGAATTTTGAATCAATTCACAAATTTATTATAAGGGTAATAGAATAACTAACATGTTTTTCAAAAAACTATGTTATTCAAAAGCATTTTTGTAAAACTTGGAATTAAGAGAGATCTAATGTATTATCTCATCTGCTTATACAAATGAGGGACCTAAAAAATGTATGAATCACAGACATTATTAGCAAGTTAGACTATTAGGTTAAACTACTTATATTTATGTGGAGAGAGAAAGTAAGGGATGCTTTTTCTGCAGTTGTTACCAATGATGTTACTTTATATAGCATTTTAGAAAGCAAAGATTATTTCCTCTTAGATTGAATTATGAAACAAGGCACACACAAGCACTCATACAAATTCCTTTTACTTATTGCTAAGTTTACTAATCTAAGCATGTACCAATTAAGAATGATTTGACCTTTTATCCACAGAGACATTTCTCCATGGTTGAATTTACTTAGAGAGGAAAAGTAAAATTACTAGTCAGAATAGCTTAGCAAAAAGATAATGAAGTAGAAAAATTCAGTCACTTAAATTACATTTCATTACCTGTTTCATGGGATATAATGTATTGAAATGTTAAAATGTCATTAGAAAATTTTATTTTTTTATTAATATAATTTTTTTAAATTTACATATACTTGCCATCAATTGTAATCCCCATGTATTCCCCATCACCATCTCACCAGTGCACCATCACC
>JAGFMF010011783.1:254529-294054 GCA_019455555.1 Galemys pyrenaicus | reverse complement strand
TGCCTTCTGACTTACTTCGCTGAGCAGAATCCCCTCCAGATCCATCCATGTTCCTATGAATGAGTCTAGTTTTTCATTTCTGATTGCTGAGTAGTATTCTATCATGTATATGTACCACAGTTTCCCGATCCACTCATCTGTTTTTGGGCATTTAGGTTGTTTCCAGGTCTTACCTATTGTAAGGAGTGCTGCTAGAAACATAGGGGTGCAGGTATTCTTTTTGAATCGGTGTATTTGTGTCCTTTGGGTATATTCCTAGGAGTGGGATTGCTGGATCGTATGGTAGAAAATTTTAAATACCAGAATGCTTCAAAAAATTTATTCGTATGTCTCAAGAGAAACCCATCAACAACACATTAATATTTTAATGGCAGAGTCTAATCCCTTTTACTGGGATATGTTTGTATGCTCCAAAGAAAGTAACAAAGGATTCCAAAGTTGTGTAATTATTTTTGATGCTAGTAGGTTGTCAGCCATTCACACTTACACAATCATACTGGCCATGAGTAAGAATGTTAGTTAAACTGAAACAGATCATACTCTTTTAAAGAAATAGCTTTGGAGATTTTAATTTAATTTATTGCATAATGCAATAGTCACTTATACATTCAGTCACTACATCTTTATATTATTGTAAGATCTTAAAATGAGCACATTAAAAGTTCTCATTTTCTTGGTGTTGATGTTACTTGTAACTATAGAAACTATCAGTGTTTTCTGCTTCAACAAGAGATTGGAAATATTGATATACTACTTAAGTACTAAAAGCATTTTATATGCATATTCTGTTGGAAAAGAGGGAGAATACAGTATAAATGTCTGAACTTGTCCTTTCTGATACTTTTTCTATTAAAGGAGTCTATATAAATAGGCAATTTTTGTTATCAATTTACCAGTGAAAAAGGAACCAAAATAATATGATATCATGTCTTCTATATAGCTTTTCCAATCTGATATAAAGAGAGTAATCTAGGGAAAAATTGATTCCCAATTTCTGAAAATCTTGCACTTGTTTTGACTTATTTTTTGCCTTTAGTGCCTTATTGGTACCAAGGTATTCTATCTATGATTGCATAGTACAAAGTAAACAAGGGATTTGCACTATGTCATTTGATCATTGTTGAGCTTGAATTTTCTGATTTGACATCTTGGGTTAAATTATACACATTAAGTGCTAGGCCACTTCTTACATTGTTCATACACAGTCTTACAAAGATATTATATAGATGGAGATTAATTTCTTACTGAATTGGGGTTCTCTTTTGTTATTATTCAATAAGATCAGGTGTTGTAGGACAAGAAGATACTACAGTGAAGAATAATATTCATGGCTTGTGCTCCAGGGAAAAAATCTTATATAGAAAATTTTAAGCAAGTTAAATTAGAGGAGAGAGTTCAACTTGAACAAATACATTCTGAAAGTATCATTTTACATCTTGGGCTTTTTGAATAGATTCTCATTTGAGAAATTAAGAATGGAAGTTAGAGAACTTAGTTATAACCATCCAATTTAAAATTGAAATGCCACCCAACTAAAGTTTGCAGTTTTCCAAAACCTTTGTTGTTATGTTTCCTTAATTGTGTATTTATTTAAATCTTAAATTCACCTTTTGTATGCCTCCTCAAAGAAATAAAAAGAGTTTATCAGATAAGACTAGAAATCAGTAGTATATAATATATATTATGTACAAGAGAATCATAGCGTTCTGCTAAACAAATCCTAGGTCATTTCTGATTTATGGAATACTCATCTGTCATAATTACCACTTATTTGTCTAGGATTAAGCGTATACCTTGCTGGAAGATATGCATTGTTTAGGAAAAATTAAAAATCCATTCCCTGCCATCATTAAGTAGAACACATTTAATCCAAGACCCTTATTCACTAAAGCTATGAAATAAAGAAACTTGTGATAATTGGTCTTCACTACATTTTCAAATAACAATCTTGAGATTTTTCTTAGGGACCTTGAAAACAAAACATAACCCCAAACATAGATATTTTAATAACTGAAATCTGAAAAGAGCCAATAAAAATGGGGAAGCAAAATGTAACTTTAAAATAAGCCTATAGGACTTTAGGAATACCTAAGAATAAACCTAATTCCCACCAGCTGTTATGTGAGAAGTCTATAATGACATAAGAAGAGTGAAAATGAGAAAAACAAATGGTACCAAGGGATGTGAAATTTCATTTTCAGCCTAATGTATAATACTTTAGAATGATATCTTGTATTTAATATTCAATCCTTTGCATTTGCTGTATTCAATGACCCACTTGTACCTAAGCCAAATGCCTGAGACCCTGAGAGTAGTCAGAGAGAGGGAGGCAGTAGAATTGCACAGAAAAGATAAATGGGGTCATTCTGTGAAAGATATGACCCTCATTCAGGGTTCAAATTCTGCCAGTGCTATAAAGGACTGGATTTGCCTTCTCAAAGAAGATTCGTCAGTAACTCAAATGGCATTGTCATAATTTTAGGGATTTGGAGAAGAATTTGCTTCATTGGCAGTGGGGAAAGACCATGAGATTGTGACCATGTCAGTGAGAAACTTGCAATGGGGATCAGAGCTTCAAAAACTTCTATATGTTTTAAAGTGAGGACAAGGAAAACTTTGAAATAAAACAAATAAAAAATGATAGGCTAGATATCAGAACAATGGAAACAGCAATACTCCTATGATTATCATATTCTACTATATACTATCACTTTATCATTACCTTGTTTATTTTCCAGTCATTTTATATATTTAAGGCTTTCTATATTCTTCTTTAAAAAGTCAGGTTCATGAGAATAAAGAACTTGTCTTCCTACCTGTTAACGAATAGCTGATATACATCAAACAATAAAATACATTTTTTTGAGATTTATTTTTTATTTATGCATACAAGTGCTGGGGTGTATACAGGCCAGAGTTGCAGGAGATGAGAGGATTCACCAGAGAGTGGGGAGTAGAACAGGCAGATCTTTAGTACACTCTTGAGGGGAGCAGCGGGCAAGGCAGGAGAGGTCTGCTGTGCCATGTGGGTCCCCTCCCTGGCCGGGCATCGAACTTGCACTGCTGTGCCAGGGATGCTTCACAGCATGGCACTCAACCTGCTGTACCACCAAGGAGGCCCTAAAATACATTTCTTGACTGGATTAATGAAGTAACTTCTATGCAAACTTGTAAACACCGAACAGTGACATTCCAAGTAAAATTTGGAATGGAGGTAGGGAGTTGAAGGAAAGATATGATCTATTTTAGAGAAACATGATGTCAAACATCTACCATTTCAGGGAATCCATTTCTGTTGGTCTGAAATCTATACAGCTCCTTTCAAAGCTTGACCCTAATTGTGAACTTGAAATTTTGGTTTTAAAATAGAATTTCACCCTCTGTTATGGAACAGAAGCGTCTGGAAGGCCCACTTAGGATGTAATTGACTTAAGGTTGACCTAGATTCTTTTTTTCAACTTTAAATGGATGCATTACTCTTGTGGGGCATAGGAAGGAAGGAAAAACACTCAAAAGAGTAAAAGAAGTCTCTTGCCTATATCTTCAGACTAATGGCTGTGACATCAAGTGGTTCACAGACTTTTTCGAAGGTCTCCCTCTTCTGCAAAGAGAAACTGCCATATGGCCTACATTGTGGTCTTTCCATTTACACAACAATTTAATATGCCTGGTTCATGATGAAATACCAGCTCCCGGCTGGGAAATTAAAGCAGCGTTCAGTTCCTCTCAGCAAGAAGGCTGCAGTTTGATATATTCTATAAACTGGATTCTGCCTTTGCCAAGGGAAAGGATTGGCATAGTTAGGAAACACAGTTGGACTTGTTAAAACAAGCGTTTCAGTGCACAGATGCTAAGTCTCTTTGGAGCTATGCTTTGAATCACTTTGCTCCTACTTAGCTATCAACTAAATATATTTTTGTTTCAGTTCCTTTTAATTTTCATCTTTATGGCAATTTATATAAATGCAGTCTTTTACCTCTTAGATATTCTAAAAATGATTTTGGGAAAGAAAAGACTTAAGAGTATATTAAAATGTTCCTTTTCTTTAAGAGTGCTGTTTTAATCATCCCAGTATAACAAAATTGTCAAGGTGACCTAGTGGAATAGGATGACTGCATGCAGACTGAGAATCAAATACTGGCCCATTACCAACTGCTTGTTTAGCCTTCGATAGATTTATCAAATTCTTTAAACTGAGCTCAGTAGTCTGTATGATACACATGATACTACTCTTAGCAGGACAGTTGCAAAAAAAAAAAATGAAATGACTGTATGTTCACATACATCTAAGAGTTTGTGTGTGTGTATGAAAATGCCATACTTGTATAAATCATTTGTGTCTCTGTCAGCATATTCACATGCATCTACATATACATTTGAAAAAAAATGCCACAAGGAGGTGAGCTGTGGTGACTGACCTTATCTTTCAGTGTCTTTCCATTCTCCCAAGGTCTGGAATGACTAACTCATATCATCCAGTCAATTCTTAGATAGATTTTCATAGCCAAAGCTATGATAAATGGACATTTTTTTTCACATGGCAAAATTTTTTACTCCTTCCCTTCACTTATCTACTTAGAACTGACTAGAAATACTTCAAATTTACTCCTTGAGCAAGCCTGCACTGAACCTCCAAGCAGGTTCATGTATCCTTCTCTGATAGTTCTCAACCTGTTTCTATCTTTTTATTGAATGTATTACAAATAACTTATCTGTGATTACTTATATATTGAATATTTTTTATTTTCTGACTAGTCCCCTAATCCATGGTTTCATGGGTCCTAGATAACGTGTGTCAAAATAATTATCTAGAGCCTCCCTGATGGCACAAGGGGTTGAGTGCCACACCGTGGGGCTTCCACAGCCACTGCAATGTGTGTTCAGTCTCGGCCAGGGAGGTGACACACATAACACAACAGACTTCTCCTGCCTCTCCAGCTGCTCTCCTCAGCAGTGTATTTCAGTAGATCTGCCTGTTCTGCTTCCCACTCTGTCTCTGGTGAATCCTCTCACAATCCCCCACACCTCTAGCCTACACCCCAGCTCACGTATGCATAAATAAATAAAATTGTAAAAAATACAATAATAATTATCCACAGAGACACATGCATGTATACACACAACTTTCCTTTATTTCTTCTCATCATTTGCTTCCTCATTCCTTATCAATATCTCTCTAATTGATCTATTGATATCATTTTCAATCTATTATATACTTGTCATTAAAGTTAAATGTTGATTGTATTATAACTATATTTTAGCAACTAAATATATACAATTTATTCTTTGATTAATATTCATTTATTAGAAAAGCTTTATTGAGACCCTACTTTATTATTTTTAATTATTTTTATTGACATAACATTGCAGTGTAACATAAGTTTCAGATTGCATCATTATAAATCAACATTTATATATACTACATTAAGTTCACATAGAAATCTATCTTTCACTATACAACTGATGCCTTTTACCAAATGTATCCACAACCTTTTCCCCTTCCCTTTTTATTACTAATAATTTTGAAACCATTCTTTATATGGAAGACACTGTGCCCCTATAATCAGTATGTATTCAAGAGAGGTAGCATGGAGGAAGCCAAATAGACATGCCAATCATCACAACGCAGTGCATTAAAGCATAAGATAAAATCTTAACTTGAAATGGAGAAATCTGCCAAAAAAATTCTTCTCTGAAGAAAGACCTAACTTGAATTCTGAAAACTGAGTAGGAGTTAGCGTACTGAGGGGATGTTAGTGGAATGAGCATTCCAGATGGAAGGAGCAGCAAGTGTAAAAGTAGATGAACATGAAAGCATGATGGCTTGAGAAAATTCATGTACAGTATTCAGAATGCGTGGAATGCGGAGTGGGAGGCAGGCAGTAGCAGGAGATGAGTAAGTCAGGATCTGTGTCTATGCATGAAATTAGAATTTATCCTACAGGTAAGGAGCGAGAATTAAAGGTATTGTGATTGAGAACTGAAATGACCAAATTTGCATTCATATATATGTATTTTCATAGACTAGAACTACCTATGCAAACAAATAGACAGTTAAAAGGGTCTTAAAATAATCCAGACAAGAAGTTGTGAGGATTTAAAGTAATCCTCAGCAAAGGACTAGAAAAAGATACTAATGAAAAACATCAATGGAATTTATAATCCAGCCGCATAGGGAGAGTAAAAGAAGGGAATTGACGGCATGTTTTTGGTTAGATAACTAAATATATCATTTAACATGCTAGTGAATATAGATAAAACAGATTTGCAAGGGTACAGAAGAGAAGAAACAAGAAATGACTTGGATAATGTGATTGCTAGACTGAATTCTAAGAATGCAAAAATTCTGTTCTTCAGGTTCACAGTATATCACCAATGTTTGCACATTTGCAGTTATTTAATACATAACGGTTGTTGAGTATCTATTTGTTGAATTGATGAAAAGTGCACGTGGAACAGACAGCTCATAAATGTCCAGGAGTATCTAAAGTATTCAGTATGAGGCACCTGCAATAATGCAATGAAGATTAATACAACTCTGGTTCACAATAAATTAGGAAATAATTTCCTATCAGAAAACTGCCACCAGCATGAGAGCAAAAAAATGATATATCAGTCTCATAAACACAAACAATCATCATAAAATTGTAGGAGGCATCTCTGATCCTATTTAACAATATTCTGACTTACTGAATCCTCTCCCGATTTTGTCTACTACTACCCAGTCCTTTGAGCTTCATTTTTTAAAACTTATTTATTTATATATATTTGACATCAATTGTAATACCCATGTATTCCCCATCACGATATCACCAGTGCAGCATCACTTCAGTCCCCTGTGCACCTTTGAGCTTAATTTTAAAGAGAGTGAAGTCCTATCATCTTAAGCATACAAGTGATGAATTTAAGTAGCACACATGCATTTAGAATTGTACTAATTTCCTATAATCTTTGTGAGAATTCAGAAAATAGTCAGTGAAATGATTTTCTGTTTTATGTGGTTCAGGTAAAGAACCTTAGCTGAGATAGTCCACCTATTGAACAGACCTACTGCCCATTAAACGTATTTTGTTTTTTTATTTGTTTTTTTTTAAAGATTTATTTATTTATGCATACAAGCACTGGAGTACAGGCCAGAGGTGTGGAGGGGAGGTGAGAGGATTCACCACAGACAGAGCGGGAAGCAGAACAGGCAGATCAACAGAGGTACACTGCTGAGGGGAGCAGCGGGCAAGGCAGGAGAGGTCTGCCGCGCCATGTGGGTCCTCTCCCTGGCCGGCAGCAGGGATCGAACTCGTGCTGCAGTGGCTGCGGTTTGCTTCATGGTGCGTTGCTTAACCCACTGCGCCACCAGGGAGGCCCTAAACGTATTTTGAACTAGTAACAAGAAGAGCAAAAGAAACTTGTGATGTTTCCCTTATTAGGGATGTTTTTCAATGTCCATCTACTGATAAGTTTCTGGCATTTACACATTCACAACACTACAGTTTTGTCTATAACTTCCATTTATTTCTAACGCTTGTATTCTCAAAAATACCAACTCTACAGCAGAAATTTGCAACATTCAGAATTATCATATATTGAAGTTATATAAATTTAACATAGGAGAGAGGGAACAGAGTTCCATATCCCTTTATGCCTGTTAATACTCTGATGTTCAGTTAGGCTATACAAACACTCTTAATAAAATACCTCTGCTGTCTCAATGGAAGTAAGGACAATTCATTCTGAGTGTTGGAAGGATATATACCACCGTTAAACCTTTATGTAGGAAAACAAAGAGAGCTGAGAAGATGAACTAGACCTTAGGGAAAGTCATTTCACAAGAAAGACTTTGGCAATGAAAATAAGTAGAATAAAAGCAAACCTCTCAACCTAAAGCTGTCTGCCTAGCACCATTTACTACATATATATTTTGACATTTTAATGTTAAACTGATTCAGTAGTTCAAAACTCAGGAGAAATATCTGAGCTCACAATAAAAATAGGAACATTTAATAGTTATTCATGTCACACCTGTGTTTCATGAGGGAAATCCAATTCTTACAGCTCCTTTCCTATATTTCAGTGGTCAATCTGGTGTAGGTTTTTGTTCAATTTTTCACTGGTCAACAATGAAATAAGTAATATAAGAATAATAAGGCAAATAATCCTTAGAGATGAATGTATTTAACTCTTCAGTCTTTTATTCTATAATTATTTTTAATTATGTTTTATTTCTATATTATCTTTTATTTTTTTATGCATTGATGTCAATGATGGATGATTATTTTTTTTAATTATGTCTACGTTTGGAAAAGCTGTATTGACCATATGTAGATCTATCTAATTTTTTAAATGTTATCTGCTCATAATACCAAAATATATGTCAATTTAATTTCTTCATTCATCATTCACTCTTCAACAAATATGTATTTGGTGACTACAAAGTGTCAGTTACGATCACAGGTAATATTGTAATGAACAGCAGAAGTAATATTGTATTTATCCTACCCTTATGCCACTTACATTCTAGTTGAAAGAGACAATTAGCAAGAAAATAAATTAATAGATAAGATAAATAGATGCTTGTAAATGCACAGAAAACATTAAAACTTTTGAGGTTGGGATTGAGGGATTGTTGGTTAGAAAATATGAACTGGCACCAAATTATGAAAGCCAGGTTAAAAATGTGTAATTTATTCCATGGGCAGAACCATCCATTTTTGACTTTTTTTAAGATTTATTTTATTTGTGTATTCATAAAGAGCTTGGGTGTAGGCCAGAGGTTCTGGAAGGTGGTGAGAGGATTCACTAGAGACAGAGTGGGCAGCAGAACAGGTGGATCTACTGAAATACACTGCTGAAGGGAGTAGCAGGTGAGACTAAGAGGTCTACTGCATAAGGTGGGTCAGCTCCCTTACCAGGGATCAAACTCATGCTGCAGTGGCTGCAGATAGCTTCATAGTACTGTGACTTAACCACTTGTGCCACAAGGGAGGCCCCCCATTTGTGACTTTTCATAAGATATTAATTCAAGTTTTGAGAAATTGTCTTTACTTTGGCCACGAAATCTTGCCAACTACATGTTGCTGTGCAGTGAACTGAAGAAAGATTGTCGTGCACCTGAAATTTATTCCATTAAATTCAATCACAAAACTTAATTTGAATAAATATTTTCAAAGAAATTTTGTAGCATCATTTTTGAGGACAGCTTATAAAAAAAATCCAGTAACATGAGCAATTGCTTTCTTTTGCATCACTACTGGAAAAGTAATTTTTAAAGTCCATGTAATTTGTATGAGAAATACAATTAAAATAATATTTTACTGCAAATTAGCTGTAAATATTTGCTAAGTATTGTTCTTAAACAGATCTTTAATCAATGCTTAACAAATGTACATATATATTTCTATAGTTGAAAAATAATATTGCAAATTCTTTTTCAGTGACATATCATAGTGCTACATGACACACATTATTCATACAGCATTCATTTTTCCCTATTAAAAAAATAACTTTCTACTTCAGTATCACTGAAAAGTAATTTAACCATAGATTGCAACTCTAAAGAAACACCTTCACATGGTTCTTTTAACATTCCTTAATCATATGTATAAATTATATATAACAAACCAAAAAGAATGCCTCTATATTTTTTTGTTTATATACCTTCAAATCCGTTTTGTCTGCACAAACTATCAAAAAGTTCCAACTTAAATTCTTTCACAAACAACTTGTATATTGGTTTCTATTAGTACTAATACAAATTTTATTTTCCTTTTTTGCATCTTTTTCTGTATATCTAAATGTCACAGACTCTGTAGCAGATTATATTTTTAATCTTATTTAATTAAACTAGTAAACCAACAAGAGTTACTTAATACTTGAATGGGAAGAAAAATAGATGGTACTTCAAAGCACATATCTAATGTGTTTAAATAGCTTTCTCTCATTAACCAAGTGATTAGCATTCATTTTACAGTGTTCCAAGATTATCCAAAAAAGATTGCATAATTAAAACAAATGTCCCAAAGAGTTTAATTATAGATGCTTTGATATCTAAAACAACTTTAAGCTTCTGCTGTAAAGATGATGCAAAAGATGTACGAAGATACAAAGCAATAGCGTGTTTGCAACCTTAGATTTTTAGATCAGGGTATATGTAGATATGAAACCAAGAATGTGTCCTCATAAGCACTACTATCATTCCATCAGTATGTTGCTTCTAGTCCAAGACATTTGCTACTGGCATCTAGTACAGAGACCACAGGTGCACAAAACATTTACAGTGCACAATACAGCCCTCAACAACAATAGGATTGAGGTTGAGAAACTCTGATCCAGAGTCTTATTAGGTATTATATACTGGAAGACAAATCCTATAAATTATATGAGTCAGATAACATGATAAATTATTTCTTGCATTTTTGTTTACTTTTATCCTAAGGTACTTTAATGCTTCCTCATTGTTACTTCATTTTTGAAATTTCAACTGTCATCATTCTTTCTATTTATGGATTTCTGCTAATGATGCAAAAATTATCTGAAAAATTAATATTCTGAGATAGTTTAGTTATTTCACTGTTATTCAGCAACAACAAAATCCCTTTATGTCTTCAGTTGACATTACTTTAAATTAGGTTTGTGTCAATTTTGAAATTCATAAGTATACTTTCTTGTCCAGGTATAATATTTTGATGAATTACCTATTTCTCATCTTTAAAAGCTTGTTTTTAACTACTTTGAATATTATAGATTCCAGGTAACATTTCCCTTCAGGCTCCTGGAAAGTGCCTTTTTACTAATCTTGTTCCGATTTTTAAATTTCAATACTAGCTAGATATTTGATAATATTAATAATTTTAAGTGTGATAATGCTATTGTAGTCACTTTTATTTCAAGAACATCTATCTTTTAGTAATGTGTATTTTAATTTTACTTGTTTAAAATATCTGCAGTATACTTCAGAATTATAAAGAGAAATATTTGACATATCAGTAAAATAAGTTTAGCTGTGCGTTGATAAATTGTTTAAGCTGGATAGTGAACACAGGTGTTTGTTTTACTCTTACATTACACTCTTCCACCAGTTTATTAGATGATATTATATTTTCCTATTAATATACTGTTATGCTGTTCAGATTTTACTATATTTTTAAGATATCCCACACTAAAAATTTTTAATAATCAAATAGAAAAATGAGCCCTTTTAATAACTTTTATCTTTTTAAATGTATTTCCCTCCAGCACTTCTCCACAAAGCTGAGGGAGGAAAACTGTTGATTATCTGCCTAAATGAAGTGTCTTTTGGATGTAGTTTGAAAAGAATAGACTAACGTATCAGTTAAGTTTATAAACAAGAGACTCTATCTTTTCTACAGATTGAAAGCCAGGTTGTCTCTGGTAGGGAAGTTTCCTGGTGTCCATTTATCATACTGACCAAGTAGGTCAGGAAAATATTTGTTTTAAAAAAGAACTGGGATATACTGTTAGGGAATTTGGGCCATTTCTACACTTTGCATAAATTCACAGGCTAAAACATGGATTATACATACATCTTCAGTCCATTGATTTCTAAGCTTTCTAGATTTTGTTATTTGGCCAATATGTGATAGCAAAAGAATTTGGAAAGGGAAAATATCCACATGAGCCAGGGGTAAGCAAATTCTATCTTTAATGAGCAAGAATGTAGATATTTTAGACCTTACAGGCCATATATGGTTTTTGTTGCATATTCATCTTTTTTTAAATTTTTTGATAACCTTTAAAAATATGAAATTATTCTTAATTTGGTACAAAAAGTAGTTTTAAAAAGTACATGAATTATATTTGACTGTAGGATTCCTGATAGAACCTCCTATTTCAATACTAGTCTCTCCAAATTTAACATACTCTGAATAAAATAATAGAAGTAAAACTATTCTGTAAGATTTATTTACTTCTCATTATCATTCCTTTAATGCAGGTACATTTTGCCTCTTTAAGTTAATACATGCTACTAACTTAATTACTGAGGTGGATTTTCCTTATCATCCCCACATATTTGTTATACATATACTTTTTAATATAAAAGTCAGTGTCACTTTTATGATTGCTATTAATTGCTTGAATTTGCTCATTTGTTATCATATATAGTGATATTTCTTGGAGTGAGAAAAGAACAACAAATATTTACCTTTGTCAGAATTAATTTGTGAGTGTGCCTTTTTCTCAATGAAAGGATAAATAGTAGAAATGTTTTGCTTTCCTAAAAGAGTTTGACTGGTATCTTGCACAAAGAGATTTCTAGCCGAAAGCTCTACTTACATCTTGGTTTATTCAGAAATAGAAAATTAAAATTTTCTACATTTAAATATGCAATAATTAATCATTTTAAGGCTTCTATGTAGCTAATCATATACTGAACTTGAAGGCGTTTTGTAATCTCAAGAAAAGGAAAGAACAAAAAAGGTAGAGGAAGTTGACTGTTATGAACATGTGAATGAGTCAGGCACTTTTGTCTAAATAGCTCAGAGTCAAGTTCTGATTAGCTGATGTGATGGAGTCTACTGCAAGAGAGCACAGGATAAAAAGCACGTCAAATCTGCAAGAAAAGTCAGAGGCTAACTTCATTGCAAAACTAGAATGTCCCTTTGGAAATCACAGTGATTTTAAAAACCCAAGAACCACGTTGAAGATGTACCATTGTTATAATTCATGTACTCTGACTTTTCTTGCTGTTCATTCCTTACTTTCAATGTCCTCATAAGAGTATAATTAGGTATCTTAGTTACCATTCAACATAAAGTATCCCCATTGAGAAAAGTTCTCAGCCAGGCCATCCTGTGTACTGCTGACCAGGTTCTAGATGACTGCCTTTCAGTTAGGTTTCAACCTTATCACAAATACTCAATTACATTTTACTAATTTGTACACACAAAACATAATACTATTAACCAATTTTTTAGAAAGAACCTGTTGTTTACTCTCAGAAAGTTTCATGAAATGAGATTTTCTTCGAATGCAAGAGTTTTGCATGATTTTTTTTCTTCAATACATTTTATCTTAGCTCCATTCCACTTCCAGGACAAATACCCTCTAGTGGTTGTTTTACTGCTTTGCATCTAGGTTCAAAATCTTGGAAGACTCATCTTCTTTCAAGTGCTTTAAAAGTTCCAGTTTACAATAATTCTTGGAAGAGATCACTTCTGTTCTTAGTGTGATAGCTTAATTTCAGGCAAATCCCTCTCACCTGATTGCCAAATTATTATCAAAATTTCCTAACAAATTGTTGCTTTGACTGCTAAGAACCTCCTTCCATATTTATTTTACAACTATAGATCAATATTCTTGTCATGAAACAAATGATTTGAGAGAAAATTTATCTTCTAGAGAAAAAAGTTGACTGTCTTTCCCATACATGAGCGATAGCTAGAGAATGAGAATTCTTCTTTGTATTATATGTAATTTCCTTTTCTAAGACAATATTTTATACAGAAATGCCTTACTTAGATTTGCAAAATCATTATAGATGAGTATCAATCTTTATGTTCACAGAGGAATTATATCTACCATCAAATTTCTATGATCTCATAGGCTACTGTTCTTACAATTTCATAGCTTCCCTTTCCAAACTTTTCTCTGAACATGTTGTCATAATAATGTTTTACTCTACATTCTTTTCCCTCCTTTTCCTTTTACCCTGTCTTCTCCATCTCATGCTCTAAGCAGTGTAATTACTATTCTCATTTCAGAACCTAATGTCTTTCATCTACCTAATGTATATGGAACTACACTATTATGAATAATGTATTACCTGGATTTTAGATTTTTACAGATTTAAAATCTTAACAGCAAACAAGGTAGCTTTGGAATTATTCTCCAAATTATTGTTTTTATACTAGATGTTTGCATTTCTAATTATTTATAAACTTTGATACAGTTTCAGTGTCTTTTGTTTTGCATTCCCCATAGTTTCCTTCAAGGCACTGGAAAATAATCACTCATTGACTTGATCTCATGCGATTACTCCATATTCATTCTTTTTTTGCCTCCTTTTTCCAATTTATGCTAGACAATGAACCTTATTTTAGATGTAAATCTGACAGCTATAAGAACTCATTAACAAAAATGCATCTTTGGCATCATCTAACAACTTGTACAAATATGACCTCAGACCCCATTCCAGATCTACAGAATTCCAATCTGCTTTTTAACAAGACATGCAGGTCATTCTTAATTATATTAAGGTATTGAAATTATTGCACTAAAGAATCCAGTCTGACTCAATTAACCTGAATTTCTATATTACATAAACCATTAAAATACATATGTAAATTTGTTTTATCATTCACATACTTATATATGTGAGAGAAAAAAAGAGATAATTGAAGGGAAATTTTGGAGACAAATTCTTTTTCTTGTAGTCTATGTGACTCATAAATATCTAGTGAGTATATTTCCTATTTAGACTTTAGTTTTGCTGTACTTTTTTAAAAATTTAGTATCAGTATATTAAACCACATAGGAAAAGAGATCTGTCAAGATATCATTTTACAAAACACATTTGAGGTATCTAAAACCCAAAATCTTTTGATGAATTTTTTAAAAGCTGGCTTCTTTTAAAAAGCATTTATTATTCAAAGTATTTGATTAACTCTTGAATAGTTGAGTGTTAGTAGATTTAAAATCAAAAGAAAAGGAATTGTCTGGTGGCTTTTTAAAGATAAAAATGCTGTGATCTTATCCTTCTTAGTTTTGGTATTTTTATGTGATTATCCTTCCACTAACAGATCCCCTTTAATCTTCCATATATCACATGGGCTAACATGGGACTAGCAGTGATTATTTTCTGTCTACCCAACAGATATTCTAAGAATATCTGAGATTGTTGATGAAGTACATTAACTTGCCAAACACAAGTAGCATAACCATGTAATAGTTAGTTATTGGTGTATAAATAGCAATGTGTAAAACAGATTTTATGCAGACATTAGGTAGTTGAAAGAGTCACAATGGAATTTAATGATACGGGCATACTGAGGGAAGGATAGGGGAGAGAGGCTAAGGAGTAAAAAGTCAAGCCCAGTGAAAACATCTAAGTATTCAACAAAATGAAACAACCATGTTATTTAACATGTGTATGTAAATCAATAGTACACCAATAAAAGAGAAGAAAATCTTAGCAAATCAATTCTACAATAAAGTGTTACATATCTTAAGAATGGAAGTTATTCAAGGGATGCAATGATGGTTTACCATCCACAAATCAATGATTGTAACTCACTAAATCAATAAAAGGAAACCTAAAAATCATATGAGCATATCAGTAAACACAGAGAAAACATTTGACAAGATTCAACATCCATTTATGATAGAATCTTTTAAAATAATTGGGACAAAAGACTATTCGTTAATGTAATAAAGGCCACAATGACAAACCCAGTGCTAGCGTCATACTCAAAGCCTTTCAGTTTTTCCTCTAAGATAAGTAAAGAGGATGTCCACTTTCATCACACTGTTCAAGATAATATTGGAAGTGCTATCTAGAACAATTAAGTAAGAGAAAAGATATAAAATGAATCCATATTGGAAAAGAAGTAACAGTACTTACAAACAACTGGATAGCATACATAGAAAACCCTAAGACCCACTAAAATATTATTTATAATAATGAATCAGTATTGTAAAGTGACAGATTACAAAATCAACATGCAAAATTCTAACATGTCTATGTATAGAAAAGACTAACTAGAAATCAAGTACAGTCTGATTTACCATTAAATCACTAAGAATTAAATATCTAGAAATAAATTTAAAAATGGAGTTAAATGATCTAAACAGTGCAAACAAAGCATTATTAAAAAAAAAAAAATTGGACGTCCCTGGTACTAAAGGGGTTGAGTACTGCACTGTAGGGCTTCCTTATCCGCTGTAGTACAAGTTCGATATGCGGCCAGGGAGGGGACACACGGCACAGCAGACCTCTCCTGTCTCACCCGCTGCTCCCCTCAGCAGTGTATTTGGATCATCTGTCTGTTCTGCTCCCCACTCTGTCTCTGCTGAGTCCTCTCACTGTCCCTCGTGCCTCTGGTTTGTACCCTAGCTCTTGTATGCATAAATATAATCTTTAAAATAAAATAAACAGAAAACACAAAGAAGTGGAACTCATCGTGCTCATGGATTGGGTGAATTAACATTGTTAAAATGGCCATATTACCCCAAAGAATATAAATATTTAATTGCTTATCAAAATCCCTATGGATTTCTTTAAGGAAATAGAACATTCTGTAATTTGTTTGGAACCACAGAACAACCGAAATAGCCAAAGCAATCCTGAAGGGAAAAGCCTGTCGTCAATGAGAGAACTGATCTTTTGGCAGAATTCCAGAAAGGCATCTAGTCAGTCAGAAAAAGATCAAAGAAAAGGGAAGGAGAAAACAAGTGATGGACTAAGGTCTGCATATGATACAAAGGACTGTCCCTCTCTCCACATTGCGAAACAGCCTGTAGCCAGGTATTTATTCTCCCTAGGAGAGGAAAAGACAATCACTCTTCCCCAAAGCAATTGAACAAGGAATAACTTTAGGACACTTAAGAGAAACAGTAGTCACACTGAAGTAAAGCCTTCCCCTTTCTGCCATTTGCAGAAACACCAGGATAATACCATCTATCACTCTAAAGAGAAATTCCAAATCAACAAATTAATGTTAATAGATTACCTGATGGAAGCATTCAACATGCAAGGGTATGATCTAGACATATCAGAAAATGATTCCAGGGTATAGAGAACAGTTTCAGATAATAAGGGAAATTAAAATATAATAAAGATAAAATGTAAAACCAAAGCTATCTTTTTTCTATAACTTCTATTACAATCTATTTTAAAGTGTACATTTAAAGTATACAATTAAGGTATTTTTTTAGTAAATATACCGAATTATGAAATCATCACTATAAGTTAGATTTCAGTTCATTTTCATCATCCCAGATTCCATGTGCTCATTAAATGATAATACCTTTCCGGCGACCCTGTCCTGAGCAACCACTAGTGTTACCTATATCTATACATTTCCCTTTTCTGGATAATTTATATAAACAGAATCATATGATGTATGAACTTGCTTATATTGCTTCTTCACTTATATCCATGCAATATAGTGAGGTTTGTGTAGGTTGTAGCATGTCTTCATCATCCCAAACCAGAGTGCTTAATGTATGGGGCAATCACATCTATAAGAAAGGAGAAGGGTATAATGAGAAAACTACAAGCATAAGAAAATAGAAAACACTTGAAAATTTAAAATGTCATTTTCTAAAATAAGATAGATTAAAAAGAGTGGAAGGTAAAGTTACTGTAAGAGTAACCATTATTAACATGTTTGTTTATATTCCTTTGTATCTTGTTTCTCTTTTCTATTCTGTATACTTAGATAATGAGTTTTTAATACAGTTTTTAAAATAAAAATTATAGTTGTCCAAGATATAAGAATAATTTCTATAAAAGAAAGGTGAAAAAAGAAAAATGGGCATAGTACAATTACATAAAGGAATGTTTTCCATCCAGAATTGGGTATATTGGTAGATTTAATTGTCATTGGACTTACATGTGATCATGTTTATCACACTGTAACCATAATCTTATATCCTGCTTTTCTTAAACTTTTGTGACAATTCCATTATTATCAGAGACTTTAAAAGCTTCACTTTTAATAACTGCCATGGTCTTCATTCAGTGGCCATGTGACTTAAATATTTATAGATTCCCAGATTTTCAAATATATGAATAAATGCACAATGTATTCCAGTATTGTTCTAATCACGAACTATTCCTATAGTTAGAATAGACTGTAAAAAAATCTTTTAGTTGAAGACTATGAGTACTATTTAAGCCTTTTTTATGTATTATGGGCTTATTTTCTATGAGGTTTATAACTATTCTCCATGACAATTTGCATTGTACAAACTTAAAAGCAACACTTTGCAGTAAAAGATTTCTCATCAGCTTGTTTGCCATAAGGTGGTAATTGTAAGTTATATAATATGCATTAATGCTTTAAATGAGACAGGAATTTAATTTTGGGATAGAATTGAAAAAAAAAAACTATTTAGAGCAGATGGTACATTCCATTATCTGATACTATGTTTTTGCTTAAATATTGTTCAATGTATTTATTTTCTTGCACTTACCAAAGGGGCACTCATATGTGTGACATGCACACAAACATGTACAAGTCACAATGCTATTTATTATATTTACAGATTATTAATAGTATGTTTGCCAGCATGAACACCACCAACATAATTGGTGGTTTAGGTGGCATTTCCTAAAACCTCCCTATCTACCCAAGAGGATACAGATGCCCTTCTTTACTACCCCTGCTGTGCCCAAATTCCATTATATTCTTACCAGGTTGCTTTAAATAAATTCTTAATTAAGATGAACCTTTATTATTGGCATATTATTAATTCAAAGGTTTATCATATTTCCAACAAATACTATGTAACATCAAGTATATAGTGCCTACCATGTAGTTTGCTTATGATATTTATAAAGATGAACTGAACTTTAAGTTCAGGGAAGGTGTGAATTTAAACCGCTTTCAACAATTACTTTGCTGTATTTCCTCCTGTTAAGAGCCATGTAATTTAGAAATATTTCTTCCATTCTTTTCTTCAAATTGTTTATTTTGAAGTTAGTTTAAATTCCATTTTTTAAATGAGTCTACAGGAATGTAATAAATTATGGAAAATTATCATTTATAACTATAGCTAGAGAATAAAGAAGTCCAAATATGAAAATGTTTGTTTACCATATGTTGGGAATCTTAATTTCAACAAAGAAGTCTCCTTAGAAGTTGCTGAAATTAAAAAAAAGAAGAAGTTGCTGAAATAGATAGTCCCTCTGTGCATTTGGTATCCAATTCTTTGTACTGTCCTTGTTGGGATTATGTGAACTATGTAAGGCAACAAGTCAATGCATCAGTCTAAATCTCTGATCCAGTTTGTTCGATGCCTGTGCTTTTCTAAGTCCAGAAACAGGCTCACTTTGGTTTTCTGTCTATATGATGTCTGTTTTCTGCCTTCTGGAATTCATAAAATCTTCCTGCTTCCAACTGCATTGTGAATTTATTTGCTTTTCTGTATCTCCTCTATTTCAGAAGGATTAGGTTGGGGATTGGAGAGTAAATGAATGTGTTCCAGTTTTCCATTTGAACCAGCAGTGTTATTTATTTAAGAAAGAATATTATTTTAAATTTGATTATTGACAAATGGATATTTTTAATTTTAGAAGGAATTTCTTTATGAAATGGAAAATACTGCTAATCAGTGATTGATCAAACTAACTTTTTTTAAAAAATTGGGGAACCTTAATGGCTTTTTAACAAACAAATCTGCCCTTTTTTACATAGAGATTTGCCTGTTGACTAAGGGACGCCGCACAGCCAGTGTTAGAGCTGATACATATTGTCGTCTCTATTCGCTTTCTGTGGACAACTTCAATGAAGTCCTGGAGGAATATCCAATGATGAGAAGAGCCTTTGAGACGGTTGCCATAGACCGGCTAGATCGGATAGGTACTCTCTTCCAATTTCTATTTTCTTTATGCACAATTTCACATTAATATATAGAACTGATATAATTCTTAGTCTTAAATTCTAAATGTTAATTTATAAATTATTAATTAGCATGTAAAGAGCACTTACCTCCACTCATATAGAAAGATCTACAACTTGTTATTTTTTCTTCTAAACAGCTGGGTTCACTTATTCATCTCTATTTTTATTAGCCAAGCAATCTGATATCTCCAGTGATGCCTAAACAATTTGAATCTTCAGGTAAAAAATAATGATAAAAATTCTAGATGGCATTAAAATACAGTAGCATGGGTCTACATTACAAACCAGTTTTTGTTACAAGAGTTTTATTTTTAAAGAATCACCTTTACATTTCATCCTTATATTGAAACTTAAAAGCTTGATCATTTTAATTGTCTTAGTAGAGACTTCTTGAAATGTTTGTAATGCAGACTGAACCAGAAAAAACCTTCATAGAAGTGCCTTACAGTTGCTTTACTTTGTAAATGTTAATTTATTGTAAAATCTTCTCTGCTTTCAAAAATATAAAAATTAGCTTTCATTAGCCATACTAGCTTGAAGATTAGCATAATTACCATAGTACAGCTAGATCAGATTGGCTTACTGTTAACATCCCTAAATATGTTGGAACATTCTGAAGTCAGAGGGGGCTATGCATTCATTTTCCATACGTGCCCCCCTTTAACTGCTTAACTCTACTCAACATTCAAATCTCAATTTAGGTGCCACAACCCTTGGAGAATCTTTCTATGACCATCTATCCTCCTACAGGGCTGATAACCTAGATATGTTCCCCTATACCCCTTGAAAATTCCTCATTACAACACTGATTTTATTACCAAAATTGCTCTAGAGATAGAATCTAATTCACTATCACATTCACTACCTAGTACACAATGACTTTCGATGAAGAGGGATAGGGAGAGATGAAGCAATAAATGAATTCAAAGTAGATGGGGTTGGGATCACTTGGAATAACTAATGATGTGCTTCAACTGATTCATTCTTATAAAAGGTAAGGACTTCTGATTTTGTATTATTTCAGATTTTCCTACAAGATTCTTCAAATCTTTCCTACTCTGTACAGAACTGTATAAAGATCTGAATTTAGATTAGGAGAAGTGGAGGTAACATTCAGACATTAGACATAAGAAACATATTAGAAATTAACATTGAAAGCTTATGGGCTTGACAGGGACTAGTGTCCAGGGAGACGGTCCTTAGAGTGCTCCTAAAAGCATCTTTTCTCAACTTGAAAAATGACTTCCATCTGTGCAGTGTATAAGTGTCCACAGTAGAGCTAGAGACTAATTTCTGTGCAAATAGATTTTCCCTAGCCAGCAAAACATCTTTAGAGAAAGCATTAGAATAGGGATATTTCAACAGAGAATTCCTATTAATATGATACAACATTCTTTTTGTGTAACTTTTTATAGTTAACTTTTATAATAAAATTTGATGAAATGGTCTACAGTTTATAATACAAGACTGTTTAATATATACCAAGCATTTTCACTTTTTAATTATTAAAAAATTCTAACACTGCATTAAAAGAGTATCTTCTGCAAGGTCACAGATATTTAGATTGTGAAATGATGATCATTTGCATGATCACAAGGAAACTCTTTCCTTCTCAGCTTTGTGGTCATTGTATGTAAATGTAAGCCACAGTTAAAGGAATTTGCTAAGTAAGCATTTGTATGTATTACCCAATGTAGAATTTTTTGTTCTTTGGAAATTAGGACAATTGTTTAAGGAAGGCATGTCATTATTTATTTTGACAGCCATTTAAAATGATGGCTCTTCCCAGCAGTCAAGTAAATCATATATATTTCCATTTCAAAATAACACTTCTTTCTTTAGATGTGATACTTTATTTAGAGATAGTGGAAAATTGATTCATTTTTCAGTTACCATATTCACCTGGGTATTATTTTATCAAAAATGCCTGATGTTCCCTTCTTTCACCAATCTATTATTGAGTCTTGCTTTCTGCTAGAGAATGTCCACTGATTGCAAACCACTCCATTGACACTGGCAAGAAGGAAAGATTCTAGAGTGAGCTGAGAACCTGCCACATACTATTCCCCTTGATTTTCAAAATAACCTTTTCAGAAGAGGAAAGATAATGATGTAGTTCTCAATCTGGCTGTGCCTAAGAATGCACAGGAGAAATTTTCTTTTGAAGTACTAAAATCTGGATGCCAGTTCTGGTTATTCTGATTTAAATAATAGGGTAAAGATAGAAGTACTTTTTCCAAACTCTTTGGAGCTATTATTGATATAATGCATGTAAGTTTGAAGTATACAGTATAATGATGACTTTTATAATGCAAGATGATAACCAAAATTAAGTTAGTCAATACCGCCCTCCCTTTACATAATTACCTTCATTTTGTTGTAATAATTTTTAAGATTTCTGTCTTACCAACTTTCAAGTATATAAGTATAGTCACCATGCTGAATATTAGATCCCCAGGACTTTTTCTTAAAACTGGAACTTTGTATCTTCTCACCAACATCTCCCCATTTCCTTCATACCGCAGCAACTACCTTAGTACTCTCCATTTCTTTTGAGTTTGATTTCTCTAGATTCCACATGTAAGTGAAAAAATACAATATTTGTTTTGGTTTTTTTGGTCTGACATATTTTGCTTAACATAATACTTTAAAGGCACACATCCATGTTTTCGCAAAAAAAAAAAAAAAAAAAAAAAAAAAAAAAGATACCCNCAAAAAAAAAAAAAAAAAAAAACAAAAAAACAGATACCCTTCTTCTGGCTGAATAGCATTCCATATTATTACACACAGAGAGTAGAAAATATAAACATGTATATATTTACCTATATGTATATATGTGAGAGAGAGAGATGTATGTGTTCATATATATACATACATAGCACTTTCTTTTTTCTCTATCTGTTCATCCAGGGATGAACATTCAGGTTGCTTCCATGTCTTGGTTATTATAGACAATGTTGTAATGAACATGAAGTTGTAGCTCTCTCTTGAAGAGTCTGATTTCATTTTCTTTGACAATATGCCCAGAAGAAGGCTTTCTAGATCATATGGAGTTCTATTTTTAATTCTTTGAGGCACCTCAAATTGTTTTCCATAGTAGCTGCATCAATTTATATTTCCATCAACAGTGCACAGGGTTCTCTTCCTCTCACCCTTACCAACATCTGTTTTTTCTTGGTCTTTTTGATAGTTGCATTTCTGACAGGTGAAAGATAATATGTGCATTGTGGTTTTGCATTTCCCCATCAATATTTTTTAAGCCTCCAGGAATGAGGAAAAATAGATAGGAAGGATTGCAATCAGTAGTTTTGAACACGTAAAAGGCTAAGACCTTGCCACAGTACTTCACAAACACTGCAGGTTTGAGAATCACCTGAGGATCTCAGTAAAATGCAGCATCTGATTCAGCAAAAGGCTGTATTTCTAGCAACCATATGATACAGTCAGGATCTACTATCAGATTTGCTGTTTTCCTTTCAGTTTTTACACACAGACCATATTTTCTCGGGCAGTTTTAAAACTTATATGTCCTTCTCTCTTTTCTGAGTCAATGGGATTATGAACACTGACCACATATAATTGAAAATTAAATCCAATTAAGTAAATAAATGTAAAATAAAAATAAGTCAGTAAATCCAAGGTTGTGTGTAGAGTGCCTGTCACATGGTAAGTGCTCCCATTGTCCTTTCTTCAAAAAGTAGCTTTTAACTTAAATCTTGACTCTAGGCACACCCTTTTCCAAATGTCCTTTCGTCCCTCCATTCTTTAAGGTAGCCTCATGTTAGACCTCTCCACTTCTTTTGTAAGATGGTTTTTTGCCATATTACAGATTTTTGACTTAACTTGAATAGAAGGTAAGATTCATAGAGACACAGAAAGCACAAAAGAAGGAGTGTGGGTTTAGTTTCATGTCTAGAACTGAGTACTTAGTGTTTAAACCTCTCATAGGAAACACTGGTACTTGTTTTCAGACGCCACTCTCACTAGGAGTTGTCATGAGTGATGTGTAGGCTTTCTAAGTGTCTATCTTTCTTTTGCTGACAGGAAAGAAAAACTCAATTCTTCTGCAAAAGTTCCAGAAGGATCTGAACACTGGTGTTTTCAACAATCAGGAGAATGAGATCCTGAAGCAGATTGTGAAACACGACAGGGAGATGGTGCAGGCAATTGCTCCAATCAATTATTCTCAAATGACAGCCCTGAATTCCACATCTTCAGCTACTACTCCAACTTCCCGCATGAGGACACAATCTCCACCAGTGTACACAGCCACCAGTCTGTCTCATAGCAACCTGCACTCCCCCAGCCCCAGCACACAGACCCCCCAACCATCAGCCATCCTCCCAACCTGCTCCTACACCACTGCAGTCTGCAGCCCTCCTGTACAGAGCCCACTGGCCACTCGAACTTTCCACTATGCCTCCCCTACGGCTTCCCAGTTGTCTCTTATACAGCAGCAGCAGCAGTTACAGCAGCCTCAGCCACCACAACCCCAGCAGCAGCCCCAACAGCCACAGACACCCAGCAGCTCCACACCGAAAAATGAAGTCCACAAGAGCACGCAGGCACTTCACAACGCCAGCCTGACCCGAGAAGTCAGACCCCTCTCAGCCTCACAGCCCTCGCTGCCTCATGAGGTTTCCACCCTGATTTCCAGACCTCATCCCACTGTGGGCGAGTCCCTGGCCTCCATCCCTCAACCTGTGACAGCTGTCCACGGCACGGGCCTTCAAGCCGGGGGCAGGGGCACCGTCCCCCAGCGAGTCACCCTGTTCCGACAGATGTCGTCAGGAGCAATTCCCCCAAACCGAGGGGTCCCTCCAGCACCCCCTCCACCAGCAGCTGCTCTTCAGAGGGAGTCTTCCTCAGTCTTAAATACAGACCCTGAGGCAGAAAAGCCACGATTTGCTTCAAATTTATGATCCCTGCTGATTATCAAAGCAGAAAGAAATAACTCTAATAAACTGAGAATATTCTCAGATCTTATTTTACTCTATCTCCTGATAGATCCCTATAGCCTACTATGAAGAGATATTTTAGACAGCTCTGGCTTACATGCAAAATGTAATATATATATATACATATACTATTAAATATATATCTAAATTCCTAAGAGAAGATCAAAAGACCTGTTTAGCATTCAGTGTTATATGTCTTCCTTTCTTTAAATCATTAAAAGATTTAAAATGTTGTTGTAAGATTATTTATTTTTAACCTACTTTTACTTAATTCCTTTGATATATGTATTTCTCTAATTTATGAAGAGTTCTTGGATACCATGGAAACCAACTGATTTAAAAGAAAAAAAGGCAACTCAAGTGAACTACTGAATAGCACCAATCAAAACTACTTTCATTAGCTGTGTCTCTGCATCTAAATTTTTAATCATTAATTATGGAGGATTAAAAATCAAATCCCATTTTATAGATCTAAATTATATCCTGGTGCTTTCAATTTTGAATTAGTTTAAAGAACACACTGTATGCTTGGCCACGGTAGGAGACTAGCATTTCCACTGTTATGACTATCTCTAACCTCAAACATGTTCATTGATCTTTCAGAAAGTGGAGGAGATATCTGTCTTCATGTGTTATTGGACTTTTACCAAGACTCAATCAATGTTAGTTGTAAATAATTTTTCAACCCAAATTAAAATAACTATTCTATGCTGTATGAAGGTAAAAGTCATCATTTAAAGATTTAGTTTTATTGCTTCACTTCAAAACTTAGAGTTTTAAATTTTACAAAAACTAATTGTGACAGTTATTCAACTGTAATGCAATGGCTTGAAACCTGCAATATTAATTTAACCTGCAATGTTTTATGCAAAATTGTATGCTCGATTCTACAGATTGCTTGTTTCACACCAAAAATCATTACTTTTCTTCCTTCTTGCCATAATCAAGCATCTGAAAATAGTCCCTGCATGCTCTTTGGGAAACAAAAAGTAGTTTCAAATCAGTCATTGTAGGGAAAAGCTTACAGTATTTCTTATTTCTAGAAAAGTATAACCATTCATTAATTGCCTATCTTAAAATTCCTGTAAGGCTGACTTGAATCTCTGACTTAAGTCTAGAAGTGAGGTTTTCACTTTCTTTTTATATTACTACTATTATTATTATTTAAGTAATGATTTGTAAATCACAGCTTGATTTAGAGTTGCTGGTGTGTTCTGTGTCTTCACTGTAGTTAGTAGTTTACTGTGGTGTTGATTTAAAAAAAATAAATGCGCTATAGCATCATGTCTGTTTGGAAACACACACTTTTCTGTATGTATATTGTAATTAAATGGTTAGTAACTTTTAAGGCATGTGGTAACTAACATAGCCCTTAGATAGAAGGTTTGTTATTTAAATGTGCTGGAAAAGTATGGCCATGGTGACAGAAAGCAGGAGTTAAAATGAATGTGTGTTAGCATTGTTTGTTTGTTTGTCTGTTTCCTTAACTCTTCCATGATCTGTGAGCATCTGCTTCTTCTCAAACAAGTCCCTTAGTAATCATTTGTGCCTAATGCATCCCACAAATGTGGTGGATGACTGGAATGTGATTGGAAAATTTCTAATAACCGACTTCTGTAAATAACCCACGTTAAGAGAATGACCTAAAGTGGAGGTCCTCAATATCTTTTACACAGATAATACGTTTAAGAAGAACTTACAAAGATCACACATTAAATGGGGCAGGGCCTCATTTAATAGACTTGAGGCCCAGATAGACTTGAGGACAGAAAATAAAAATAAAAGCAAAAACTCTAAAATGGATCCATGCTGCCTGTGATGCCTATTATGGATATAATACCTATAATACCAAAATGAGTTGTCATGTTTATTTCCTAACAGATCCCAGCTTGTGTGGAAGTAATCAACAATGCTAGTCAATGTAATGTTGTTATCATTAACATGTTGGTGACAGATGATGGCATGTCAGGAATGGTATAAGAAAGCATTTGTTCAATCTACCTAGAATCTATGGGAAAGCTGCAAGACCATTTACATATCAGTACAAAACTCCTTTATTTTATTAAACTGTTGAGAATTAACTTCAATTTATTAAGATCATGTATTGGTCCTTTAAATTATTAAGGTTTACATTTGATAGGACTAATGGGTTTGGTAGTGAAATATTTTTATATATATATAAAATTTTGTTTTTGTTTTTGTTTTTTTTATTTTGAGCACTATTGGGGAACATAAGCAAAATTGAATCGCATGGTCTTTCAGTGCAACCATAAAATTTTTATTCACTTTGTAATAGGATGGATGAAATACTAAGGTTTATATGTTAAACTAATAAAATGGTACAGGGTAAATTATATACATATATATGTATGAAAATATATACTTAGTTTAAGAAAAAACTAACATTCCTGTAATATAAAGGTTTATTGCTAGTTGAAAAGTGACCTCTTTTCTCTGTACATAGTTAAGCCCATAAGTATGGAGTTTTAATCTGTACAGAAAGAAATGTATTATTGAAAAGATTGGTCCTTCTGCTGCTGGGAAAATTGAAGAATAGTTGATTCTTGCAACAACTGTATGATCAGGGATGAGTTAGAGTATTTCTTTTGTCTTTGCTCAAAGCCATACATATATAAATATATATATATAAAGATTATTAATAAACTCAGAAAATAAACTAAAATTATGAATATTTTATTTTATCAATATACATTAATCAAACATTTTATTTTATCAATGACTACAGATTTGCCTCTCTTTACAAGACTTACTAGACTTATGTTTAATAATCATTATAAAATTAATTACACATATTCCATGACTGTATAAAGAGTGGCATCTAAATAGCATGTGGTTTCTAGCCTCCTCTACATAGTTTGAGTTGAGTTCTTTTTAATTCTTTCCTCTATACTTCCTTATTAGTATAAGGGTATTGTCCAACTTCAAAATAGCCATTTATTTGTTATTACAATATGTGAAGATGAGAAATAATTGCCCTCTAATTTACTTTTACAAACCTATTTATGATAGCTTTGGGCCTTGTAAAGGCTTTGGATCGTGATAGAACTCCCTACACAAGTAGATTTTAAATCAGACTTAAAATCCTGAGACTAAGTTTATTAAAATGAAGGAAACAAACTACAACACTACAGTCAAGTTATTAGAAAGGTCCCGAAGATTTTGGATGATTTAAACAATATGATGTGTTTTAAATTTTAAGTGTATTACTGCAAATTCTGAATTATGTTTACTCAAAGTACAAGTGATCTCATTACCTTTCACGATATTTTAAAAGTCTGTGTAACCTAAGTGTTTGTTTATTCTACTATGCTACTTTGTTCCTAGGGACCCCAATTTCATCATTTAAAACATTAAGTAGGTTGAACAAGACTTCTCCCCTTCATATCTTTATCCTTCTAGAATAAGTATCATAAAACCTTGTATGTTTATTCTGTCTCTATATGCTATACTTAGCAAAGTTTTACTATGTGCTCCTGCTCTCTGAAAGATTATCTGTGCCACAACATAGGGAAGGAATTTGATCCTTGCAGGACAACTGGTCACAACATAAATAGCTGTTTGGGTCTAAGCATTGTGACTGGCTGCCTGAATTTTCAGTTCTATAACATTGTTCAATATATCTTTTGCCCAAGAAAAGAGCATGAAACAAATCTTGAATAGATTCAGGTATACTTGCTGCTGGCAGGTATGGCTATCAAAAGAATAGTGTTCTTAAGCAATTTTGATTTTTTTCTTATTAAAAAACTGGCATCTTTTTGTTTTTTGTATTTTTTTATTAATTGGTCAACTATGAAGTAAACTTTAAAGCTAAGCAATACTTTTAAAAGGGAACAAAGAATATATAAATGATCTTGCCTAAATTCATCAAAAATAGAAGTGTAAACCTGAGCAGAACACTCATATTCCTCCTCCTCCCATTTTGAAGGTTTTGCCCAATGTCCACACTTTTTCTTTCTCTGGAATTTTTTCTTATTTTTTCACTTCACATTTTCCTTCCTGGCTTTACGGTATGAAAAATGTAGGGAAATAAAAATTAGTCTTTTTTGTCAAAATGTTGATTTCATAAAAGGAGCTTTGAAGACTGAGTGAAGATTGCTTTTGAAAAGATTTTTACCTGGAAACTTCTAAGGGTTTGTACTATGAAGACATAATCTCCTTGTATCTTTTCAATGGAGAAGGTTGAATTTATCATCATACCATTGGCTACTGTGTGTTCTCTTGTGACCTCCCTCACTGACTTTCACTTTCTCCCCTACAAAGACCCTCTGCCTTGGCTAAGCTATTTAAGATGCCATCTAAAACCACTTGGGCCAGGTACTCAACCATTTTGGGTCTCTCCCATGTATACAGGGGGTATACATGTTATTATTAAACTTGCTTGGGATTTTTTCTCATCAATCTGGCTGATGCTTGCTTGATTATTTTCCAGTCTAGAAAAACTCAGAGGAGTAGAGGATGATTTTGTTTGTGCTCCAACAAAAACATGAGTTTATATAGGAAAATTTTCATAACATTAACAAATCTGTTGTCATAAAAATATAATTGTATTATAATTTTTGAGAAGAACATAACAATTTTATAGTAATTGATTGCTTTTCAGTTTTGGCGACTCTCTACATAAAATCATTGCTCCCTCTCCCTATCCTCTCTCTCCCACAAAACAATGAGAAAAAGAGATTTTTCTCCCTAAGCAATGTCAGAACAAGTGGTATCATGAGTATGAGGTATTTGCTTCATGCAAAAATTTAAGATCCTGAAAATATACAAAAATAATGCAATACTTAAAAAGTCAAAATTAATGAAATTCTCAATGATGAATCAATGTTAATGGTCTATGTTAAGAATGGTCTATGATCCAATCCTGCCTCAGTTGCCCTAACCTAATCCCAGTGCTGCTGCTTATTGAGACTGATGAAAATGTCATTTGAGGGTATCTATGACAGAAACCTTGCTGAGATTTGTACCCATAATGCCTTGAAGAATGATTTAAAAGTGATATTGAAAAAACATACACACAAGGTTCTTTGTTTCTAAACCTTCAGATAGATAGAACAATAATACATTAAATTCTGGAGAAAGCATTATCCTTTACTGTTGAGGAACCATGATTTTTCCAAAATATGGATATTCAATAGAACACAGCTGACTGGCTACACTGGTAGTTCAGCTGACTAGTATCACTAACAGAACAAAAGAAAAATTGAATGGGAAATATGTTTTAAAATTCTGAAGTGTTTATTGAGCAAAGGATTTTATAGTTTTATATTTTATTGCCTAATTTTCTGGAACCAAATTACCAAATTGGTAGGATATGTGGTGAAATATGTGTTTTGCCAATGTGACAAGAATAATTTGTGACAGAGCAGGAAATGAGGTCTATTTACAATCCAACATAGCCTGGCAGAGATGCTGGAAACTAAGGAAGGTCCTAAGTTTGATGAACAGGAATGAGACATAGAAACCTAGTTTCTTTGTATAAGGTAAGGGATATTGGTACTGGGGAAGACTTTGAGAACATAAATATTAATGCCTGTGTGAAGGGGAAAGAATGAACAATAACTTTGGCAAAAATGAACTGAATTCTTCAAGTCTTATGGGAAGTATTACACTCTGAAGTTTGACAAAAATGGATTTTCCTTGGAGCTATTTCATTTCTACTGAAGAATCATTTACTCCCAAAGGGAAACATCTCTTTATTTTTTAAGTTGCAATTGTTTAAATAATAACATTTGATTGGAGGGAGGAATCTGTTCTTTTGAACTTATATGAGTATTTACTTACAAGGAGAAAAACTTTTTTCCCTCTAACTTTCTAGGTTCTTATCTGAGATATCTCCTATAAGAAAGCACAGATTAACAGGAGAAAAACAAATTTAACTTGTATATATTTATACAAGACCCCATAAATATAGGAAGACCAAAAGAAATCGCCAAAGCATGTAGCTTTTATACCTTGTGTACAAGGAATCAATTTGTGAGGAATGAAGTTTTAGGATAGTACATTAGAAAAAAATGTAACTTATCTTGTTTACAGTTTCCTTGGCCCCAAATTCCCTGTATCTGGTGATAAAGATGTCTCTATAGCTCCTGGTTCATGGGGTGTTCATTTCACATGGGAGATTTATTCCCTGATTGTAGGGAGACCAAGGAGGATTAGCATTTCCTTTATCCAGTTTTTCCTTAAGTAACTTCAATTAAAAATAATAAGAAAAACCAAAGTGGTGTATTTCAAGGCACCCTTCCCTGAACTGAATTATAGTAAATAAAATTGCCAGATTGATCTTAGGTCCCCAAATGGAAAATTCAGATGTATAGAGGCATTTTTTCTGGAAATATTTTTTTTAAAGATTTATTTATTTATGCATACAAGCACTGGGGTACAGGCCAGAGGTGTGGGGGGGTGAGAGGATTCACCACAGAGAGCNGGGAGCAGAACAGGCAGATCAATGGAAGTACACTGCTGAGAGGAGCAGTGGGCACAGCAGGAGAGGTCTGCCGCACCATGTGGGTCCTCTCCCTGGCTGGCAGCAGGGATCGAACTCGTGCTGCAGTGGCTGCGGTTTGCTTCATGGTGCGTTGCTTAACCCACTGCGCCACCAGGGAGGCCCCTCTGGAAATATTTTTAATTTTTCTCAAATTTATGAGTGAAATGCTTTAGAAATGGGAGATCCAGTTTTGAAAGGAAAAATAACTCAACAACATTTGAAGGGTTCAAAAAGAGTTGACCAAATGTACTCTCATTATTTTCTTGTTATTATATATTTGTCCAAGACCTCAATTTCCAGTCATTTAAAAATAAATGTTTTGCCTGTCTCTTCTCTATGATCTATTGCCAATGTAACATATTACAATTCTATTGAAACGTGCTATTCTGAATTGGTTCAAGTATGATATTCTGATTATCGATTTAAGTATTTAATTTGGAAAATACTGCTAGAATAGAATAGATATAAACTTTGTATACAATGATATATCATTTTTTTCCATATCAAAGATAAAAATATATTAACTGCATTGGCCTGTAAACAAACATATGGAAAGGTCAAGTGATTGTTTTTCTCTTCATAGACACTAGAATGGGTCAAAATGTTTCTGACCCCCTGAAATTCAGAACAGCTTTCAAGACCAGTGGCAAGTTGAGATGATTTATCTCTACTGGGTAACAGTAAATCTCATTTTGGAAGTTAGCTAAATTTCATTTGAACTTTATTTTTTAAATATACAATAAATTATCTAGTTTAGCCTAACTGAGCAAAAATGAAAATGTGATTATTTTAATGCATGTCACATAAATTTTCCCTGAAGGCCTTTTAAACTTGTTCCAAAACTCTTTAGATATGTATGAGTTACAAAAATAGAACTCTAAGATTCTAAAGATCTGTGATATTTAGTTAAAACTCATATTTCTTTATAACTTTATAGTGTTATATACAACCCAAGTTATTTTTACTTTCATATAACAATGATCAAATTGATCAAATCTATTGATGTGTACTGTTTTACATAGTTCTTTTAAAAGGGATGATTATTTATTGTGTATATGCCATTATTTATATGAATAAATGGTTTTGATTCTTAATTTTCATATTTGAAACTCTCAAATGATAACTTCTTAAACTGGTACCTGTAAGGAAAGTTAAGTCTTTCTCAAAATACTTTATGATCAGCCTCTATGTGAGACACACAAGCAGAAGATATGTATGAGATGATTTTGCTTCATAGAGAAAGAAAAATAATTTTCCTTCTACCCTTCTATGTTATTGATTGAGACACCACTACAATAAAAGTCAGATTAATAGGGGGAGAAGGTAAAAACAAAACTCAACACACATACATCCTATATATGGGAGATAGCCAGGAAAATAATAAATCTCTGAAATGGGAAAGACATCACCCTAAATATTATCTCCAGATAAAAATACAATAAGAAGTTGGGGTTGAGAGGGTCAGCTCCAGGGGCTTACCTGGCAAAGCACAGTAAAATGACAATAGATTGTTATGCAGAACTAAGTCCCTTCTTTCTCTTTTGATAATTTTTAGTTTTAGTCATCCTATGTACAGAGAGAGGTAGATCCTTATAAAATATTTCCTTTGATAATGTAAATTCACCTTACAAATGGTTACTTCTACTGGGTTTTCAGAGCTTCCCCTGTGTCTGCTATTTCTTTAAAACAATCAAACTAAAATATTCAAAGGCAGCATGTTTTGTGGTTGTCTATTCTGTTCTCCTTCAGATGATTGTTTCAAACTATGAATGATGGTAAGTTCTGAAATTTTAGCTTGTTAAAGTAATTTCTCACATAAAAATAAACATTTCAAGGTTTTAGTTTAACATTAAGTAAGCTGATTTAAAGATTCCTTCTAAGTAGAACTATTCTGTAAGAAAAAAATTGGTTTGACAATAATTTATTTTAAATCATCTGATTAAGATTACTAACCTCTTCCTAAATCTGAGTATTAGTTGCATGAGGAAATGCTCCCTGCAGAGACCTTAACTTGGAAAGATTTTCTTGAAATTCTGTCAGAAAACTGCTTAAACATATTATCATGAATGTTAATGGCTCCAAAAAGGGCAGTAAAATATATCTCAGAAAAGTGTCTGAACCTAATTAGGCTTGGAAAATACCTTTTCCTTTTAAGTTGTAAGATAGATTGTGTAAAAATAAAAGGTAAACTTTCTTGCACATATTTTAAAGCTACTTCAATAGTTACATCTACAAAAGGAATTAGTTTATATTAACTATATTCTACATATTATATATCTGTAATAATGCATCTAAAGTAATTTCTGTTTATTGTCTCAGCATGATATACTTCTTAGAACATATTTCTTTCATGATGAAAACAAGCTAAGTTTCTTGCAAAAAAAAAAAAAATCAGACCATTTATAAAGGTGCTATATTCCCTATAGTATGACATATTTACAGCCTCAAAGACTTCTATAAGGAGACTCATAACTTTGAAAATTTTAAAAAGTGGACTTATGTATTCATATTATATTTGAAAGAAAGTAGAAAGAGAAGGATTGATTACCAGTAGAGGGGGAAAAAAAGATGTACCACATCTGGTTTTTAAACTATCTTAAACTAATCTTTTATACAGAAATAATTCAGTTCTTGGACATCCCCACCTCACCAGGAAATGTTTTAGGCTCCACAGGAGCTTCAGGAATTCACTTGGATTCACAGATTAATGAACTTTAAATAGCAACAATATACATTTGAAAAACAATTCAAGTGCAGTACCTGAAAAGAAGGGAGATGACAACAAAACAGATCACATACACACACACGCACACACACACAGTCATGTGACATTGTATAGCTTATGAAGATTTAATTATGACATAAAATTTGGTTTACTATGGTGGTGTTGGGAGACCAGTATTTCATGGATGAACCCTACCCACTGATGCCTTATGGACTCCACCCCCACCTCCATGCCAAAGAGATCCCAGGTGCCAAGGACTACAACTCCCTTCATGACTTGAAGAGGAGATTGCTAGGAAATAAGGGTGGAATTAAACAGCCATGCTTGGGATAAAACAGAACACATGTGGCCTGTCCTATTTTTATCTTGACTGCCTTCAGTGTGCACCCAGGTTCCCAGCTCAGACAGCATTATGGTAGGACATATTGACCAATTAATCTCTCTCCTCCCCAACTTCTCATTTCCCTTATAAAGAAACCTTTTATTAACCTTTCCCTGTGTGCCTTCCCTTTAGTCTTGTCCTAGTTTTTAAGTACATGGGTGAGGACGCACAGCCAGGCAACCCCATTCCCTTTGGGGTTGCCCTGGGACAGCTTGACACCCAACATGGTTGGCCATGTTGTACCCATAATTAACCAGCCCAGAGGGCCCTTCTTTGTGTGTCGTCTTAAGGACATACTGATCCTCCAACAAAAATAGCAAATTTGACTCTATTTCCTACTGTTTTCCTATCACCTGACTTATAAATTTTGAAGTGCAAAATATGCTTTTTAAAAATGGCTAGAAGAGTAGGAATAATATGGGTATTGTATTGCAATAATTATTTGATTATTGCAGACTGCCTGCTAGTAGCTGATTCTTTGAGCACTTAGAGGAGTCACCTGGATGGTAACATCTGAAGGTCTGTTAAGTCCTTTTATCCATAATATATCCCCCTACATTTTCCTGTCATCTAATTACTCCATTTGATTTTACTTGTGCATATTTTCCTGTTATACTTGCCACCTGAAATTTACAAACTAAGCTACTACTACCATCTATAATTTAAATGGTTTATTAACTTATCAAATTAAATCCTAGAGTGTTCTAGAAAATGAATATGACTGAAAGGAAGAGCACAAATTTCTTCTTTCATGAGCATATATCTCTTTAGAAAAAGATATATAATAAATGATATGGAATAAATGAAGACATTTATAAATAAATAAGAAAAATATTATTCAGATAATGAATAGAGCTTCAAAAGAAAAGAATGCAGAGAAGAGAGAAGATAATGTGAAAAACATGGATTTGGAAGGAGTTGATATTTTGAATAGCATGATCAGGGAGAGCTTCAGTATACTAATTATTAAATAATGACTAAAATGAGTCTCTCAACCAGTACTCTCATATTCCTTGCTACTTACAATAGATTCCTGAGTCTGCAGCATCAGAATCACATGTAACCTTAGAAGAAGTGCAGAATTTGAGTCTTCTCCTATATATTTCACTAGTTTCTGCATTTAACAAGATCTCCGGGTGATTCATATGTGAATGAATATTTGAAAAGTAGAGGGCAAGTAAAGTCTTAGGAAAGGTAACTACATTTGAAGGACATTTTAGGAAACTTCCAGTGTGGGGACATTTCTGGGAATGACAAGTCAATGTGGAACATCATAGCAGGTGATCTTAACTGGGCAGGAAGAATGAGAGAACATTAAACAATCAGGGATGCCAAAAAGAAACACAGCTGCTCACTTGTGAAAGGTGGAAAGATAGATCTTATTCAAACAGCTCCCATAGGGGAAAGAGACTCAGTATAAACTCTTCTCAACTACACTGGAAGAAAAGCAAAAAAGGATGGAAGATTTTTTAAATTCTGGTTCTAAAGATGGATACTCAAGGTGTAAAGGAGGTTTGGTTAACAAATACCTAAGTTGTTGACTGTTGCTTGTCTGGAGAAACAAATGCCTCTGTATCTTCACTGCTGAAGGTAATTTTGCAAATTGGAACAAGATGCCCACCTTTGGACACCATAGGAACTGTGAGAAATGCAAAAAAAAAGGATGTTTGCATTCCAAAGAGTGGATCCTAAGACCTTGGAGAGAGATTTCTGGATGGTAGGTTGGCATCTCTAAGAGGAGAGAAAAGATTTATAACTGCAAGGAGTTTTGTTTGTTTACTTAAATAAGAAAGGAAGGTCAGAGCCTATAATCAGATTTTGACTGAAACAAACAGTAAAATTTTGGTGAAATTGAGTTTTCTCAGGCAAGTATTTTAAAGGGTGATGGGGTGTAGGGTCAGAGAATGATCAGGTATTTCCACCCTCCCACCACTGTGATGATGGACACCTGCGGTGCTGCGAGCATTCCAGGGTGGGCATGCGCAAGTGGGCACACCTGAACTGGGACACGGGCATAAATGGGCGGCGTCATGAGGATGCCAGAACTGCGATGACCAACAGACAGAACTGCGAGGACAGACCGATAGAACCAACAGGACCGACAGTACTGACGAGCAGCAGCAGCAGAGAGAGAAGAAGCAGCCGAGAGGGTGAGATATGCTGGGGGCTGGGAGGGCTGCCAGCCTCCCGGCCCCCCGGCACCCATGCCTGCCATGTACCTGGCCACCTCTACTAAGTAAAAGCATGAAAAGCCACTGAGGGCTCCAAGACTCTCCTTCCCTGACCCATCTTCCCAGAACCATCCTGAACCTTGCTCCAGGGTCACCTTCCTGCTGCTACATGGGGTCATTCTAGATAGATTGTTTTGGACCAATAGATGCCATGCTAGAGTTTAGTCAACCTCGGTGTGGTGGTTAGGGGACTACTGAACAAATTTATACCTTGCATTTTTATACTCTTCTCAAGACCCTCAAGCTGATGACAAACAACTTATTTAATAAATTTATCCTGGACCAGCCCTAGAATTACTCTAGGTCCTATTGCCCTTCCTAGCCTGCCTCCTGGCACATTTTAATTAAAAAAAGGGAAGAGGAAATTCATACATGTTAGGTGTTTTGGGACTCATTATTTGGTATGAATAAACTTTTGTACCATAATTAGCAATGCTCCTTAATCCCATGTACAACTTGTCTATTGTTTTTTGTAACATTTTAAATGCTGAAAATAATACACTGACATTGTAAAAATTAATGAATTTGGTCAATGTTTAGTAAATGAGCTACTGTTTATCTGCTATATCATTATATCTGTAGTACATAGGCAACCTGGCTACAAAACTTGCTCTGTCTCTGATATATAACAGTGGTAGTTATATAATCTTGTTATATTTCAGTTTCTATAACTGGAAATGGAGAATTGAAATATTTTCTGCTTCATAGGGTAGTTAGGAGAATTGAATGAGATGAGCTTTGCAAAATGTTTACCCCAACTCATGGCTCATATCAAGCATGCTAAGTGTGTTAGTATGTGGCTGAGGGGTACCCCAGGGTATCCCTCTAAAGGAGTCTAGATATCTGTGTGCATAAAGATAAAAGATACTCTTAGTGTGTAAGAACTTTAATAGAAATAGTAAGCATAGAGAAAGAGGAAAGAAGAAAACTCCTAATAAGAGTTCCTAATTAAAATACCCAGGATCACTGATCACCTATCACCTAGTGGATAAATGTTCAGCCAAGCAGGGTTGACACAACACAGGGCTGACGAGGCTTAAAAGTTTATAAAACTAAGGCAACTTCTGGCAGGAACCATAGGAAAAGGGGTGTTGAAGCCAGTTCCAGTAAGCTGATGCCAAAGGAGCAAAATCAAAGATCAAATCAAGGGAAGGGCTCGGCTAACACTAACACTGTCACCCTCCCCACATGTCTCTCATTCACACATCTCTTTCTAGTGTCTCTACTTGTCTCTTCTCCTTCAAATCCCCAAGTCCCTGGTGCAATTCCAAAGCTGAGCAATCACCCCTTCTCCATGTGTCTCTCCAGAGACCACCTTGCCTTCTTTGTTGCACAGCTTCACCTAACTACCCAGCTCCTCCAGTAGTTGGGAGGGGAACATGGCATCTCCCCTTTTCATGGAGATACCTATGTAACAGAGGTAAAGAGCAAAGTTTCCTAAGTCATGCAGGACTGCCTGCAATATTAACTTGGTGAGTCTTAAACCTCACTTATTTCCACCTCTCTTAGTGGAAGCATATGCTTACAGTCTTGGTTGATCATGGAATTTCAGACTTGTATTCACTACATTTCTCAGGGCCAAAGACCTACAAGTGTTTGGCAGCTGATATTTCCAGATGACATCTGTGAACATCTGACAAGCATCCTATTCTCGATCTCAATGGTAAGGTCATTCCTTGGCTGCCTTGTCCTGACAGTCCTGAAACAGTGAAATAAAAAGAAGGCAGTATCTCACTTGTACCAGTAAGAGTCTCGATGAGATGTGATACAGAAATGAGAGCATGAGCCTAGTTATTAGCATATACCTTGTAATAATAAGATAAAATCTGACACATGAGAAGTAAAACTCCAGATAGTTCACCACACATGACACATATGATAATAAGTATTATTATAATTAATTCCATCTCTTTAATAGAATAGAGTAGGCAGCATGCTGTTGGTAAAGTTAAGGATTATTAAAGCATGAGCGCACACACATACACATTGTTAGTTACACATATAAAGTCTGTCTTTTATAACTTACTTAGGATGAGACAGGTTTCTGAAAGACATCACACTTCAAGTACTTTTAGTCTTTGAAGTACAAGCCCAAATAAAGTGCCAATTGCCTACTTGATGTTATGGGAAAGAGCAGCTATGTAACTGAAGCTCTGTGGGTGTTTAAGTGTGGTTGAACTTCTCTGGTGTGAAGCAAACCTTTGGCCACTAAGAATCTGACCTTCCCTTTAAATTCTGGGTCATTGCTAAACAGCAAGTTCTTAGAGAGGAGATACAAGATCATTTTTTTTTTCTAGAACTGATGATTTAAAATCTACTACTACAGTTATAAAATTGTAACAGCTTTTGGGCTGCTGGCTTTATAGAAGATCATCTGGACTCAGTTCTTAAAGCTTTATTCACAGCAGGAACTGAGATCTAAACTCTTCTCACTATTATTTTGTGACTTATTTAAAAAAATGTTTACATGGAAAGAAAACACCCACCTCAAGTCAGAGTATTTTAGCATCACTGGTGAACATTGTTGTTGGAGATCTGTAGACAGGTGATAAAAGTATAGGATTAAAATAATCAAAGAACTGTAAAGTATTAAAATTGAAGCTTTCATGAGTTTCAAATCAGCAGTATCTTTTAATCAGACAATTGGTCCATCAGTAGCTGACTAAAGCTGTTCATTTCATGCACTGTTTATTCTATAGTAGATTTTAAGATTTAACACCTTTAGGAGGGAAATGGATCTCTCTTTGGACAGAGGGAAAAATTAACTTTAAACTTACTTTTACTTTTAAAGATTAAATTTTCTTACTGCATAGTAATAGGGATATAGCAAGGAAAAGGACATGTTACTTTTTTTCCCTTTAATTTATATATATATATTTGACATCAATTGTAATCCCCATGTATCCCCCATCACCATATCACCCGTGCACCATCACCTCAGGCCCCCGTGCTCCTGTCTACCCTCCACTCTTTCCCTCTTCCCTCCCCAGCAAGTGTCCCCAGTTTGTCTTTGTCTCCTTATTTTTGGTTTTTGTTTCTTTCTTGTTGTTATTATTATTATTGTTCTTATTCCTTTCCTTGATCCTTATTTGGTTCCCTTATGTTCCTCCTAAGGGAGGAACCATCTGGTATTTTCTTTTGCCT